>WOXC01010096.1:0-135809 GCA_011680675.1 Gymnobelideus leadbeateri | reverse complement strand
CTGGAATTGCCACAGAAGCTGATGTTCTGGGGTCCCTCCATCCAGCTGCTGGCCCAGCCACCCTGGGGCTAAAACCGTTGCTCACATGGGCCTGGGCCAGGCTCCCAGAGCATTTAGCTAGAGTCCCAGAGTGTTGCGCTGTGCTGTGCTGTTCTGTGCTGGCCTCTCCCTACACAGCTGCTGGACTGTCCTCAGTGGGAGGTTAGCTTCTCTGTATCGTTCTGTGGGTGCTGGGGATCCAGAAGTTGTTCAGAGTCCACCCTTTACATTGTTTGGAAGTGGTTTCAGGCAGAACTCCTTGGAAGTGTTTTTTCTACTCTGCCATCTTGACTCAGCCCCCCATTCTCATTTTTCTTTCTAATTTTTCATCCATTCATCTTACTTGATTTTGAAAATCCTTCTTAGCTTTCTCCATGGCTGTATCCAATCCATATTTTTTTCTTGCAAGCATTTGAGGCAGGAGTTTTTTCTTTGTTGACTTTTTATGGTTCCACATTTTGATGCTTTTTGTCCCCCAAAAAAGTATTCTATGGTCTCATTGTACTTCTGCTACTGCTCATCTTGTCAGACAATTACTTGATTTTTGAGCTCTTTGCCATAGTAGTACTCTGCTTCCAGAGTGGAGAGCTGTGTCCCCAAATTGCTGGGGTTTTCACAAATGTCAGAGGTCTGAAGAGGATGCCCACAAATTCTTACACACTGCCATGCACCCTAGGACCACCACCCAAGATCGCAATCCAGATCCAAGCAGGTCAAAGCAGACCTGGATCTCTGGAGGCAGCCACATGGCAGAAGCAGCTGCACCCACAACACCTAAGCCACCTCTTGCCCTGGGGGCAGGGGTCAGACCATGCTCTCCCATCAGGCAGTTGCAACAGAGTTCCTCACTGACATTTTATTTTCTCTTTGGCATTTATGGGTTAAGTCTGCAAACCACCACATCTGCTTGTGATTCACTCTCCTGAAGTCTGCTTCTACCACTCTGTGCTGCTGGTTGGGGCAAATTCCAGTCTGGCCCACATGGCTCATGCAGAACTATGCTCTGCTCCCAGGTTGGTGTGATAGACTCTTTCTGTAGCCCTTCCAGGATGCCTTCAGTGGGAGATTTGTTTCTTTTTTTTCTTTTTTTAAAGCAATTGGGGTTAAGTAACTTGCTCAAGGTTACACAGCTAGTCATTATTTAAGTGGGGGTGCTCATTTTCATCCCAACTCCAAGGCTGGTGCTCTTACTCACTGTGCCACCTAACTGCCCTGGGAGATTTGTTTCTTTATATGTTACTTTGTGGGTTCCGTAGCTCCAAAATTTGTTTAGAGTAATATGTTGCAGATATTGGAGGTGGTTGTGGTGGGAGGTCACAGAAATCCCTGCTTCTAGTACACAATCGTGGCTCCACCCAATTCTGTTCATATCTTTTGATAAATTATCAAATAGCTAATGTCTCTTATTCCTGTAAATTTGAATCATCCCCCTATATATGTGAGAAAAGAGACCTTTATCAATGAAACTTGATGCAAATAGTTTTCACATTTATCTATCTCATTTTTTATTTTAGCTGTATTAATTTTTGTTTTGAGAGGGGAAAGCAAGGCAATAGGGGTTAAGTGACTTGACCAAGGTCACACAGCTAGTGTGTCAAGTGTCTAAGATTAGATTTGAACTCAGGTCTTCCTGACTCCAGGGCCAGTGCTCTATTCACTATGCCACCTAGATGCCCCAGGTCTATTAGTTTTGTTTGTGCAAAACCTTTGTTTTGATTTTATTTTTTACATATATTTTATTTTGATAAATACTTTAACTTCTGTTTTACATCATTCATTTCTGCCATATTTTGAGTTACAATCATTTTCTCCCTGTTATTCCCCTACCCAACCTAGCAGAATAGCAGTCCCACAAGATATCGCTTCCTCTAATCTGCTCTCTCCCATACCTTCTCCCATACCCCCATCAACTTTTCCATTAGAGAAAGGTGAATCTTTGTGTCCCAATGCCTGCACATCTTATCTCTCACCTATAAGCAAAAGAGTATTAATAATAGTATTTATATATATTTGAAACATTTAATGTTAAGACCTCGAATTTCAGATCCATTTCCTTCCTCCCTTGTCACTCACTCCTTCTGGGGAGATAAGTAATGCAGTATATGTTGTACATGTCTAGCTATGCAAAACATTATCATAGTAGATATATTGTAAAAGGCTGCTTATATTTCCCTCCCACTCATCCCACCCTCCACCTGGTCCATTCCCTACATGATCCTGTCCCTCTTCTATAGTGGGTACTTACAACCTCCCCTCCCCCCAAAGATGCCCACCCATCCATCATCCCTCCTCTCATCCCCCTTCCCCCTATTCTGATGCAGGTTGAGATATCCCATTTAGTATGTATGTCAATCTCTCCCTGAACCAAATTCAATGAGAATGTGGTTTTGCCTTTTTTGCCTTCCTATTCTCCCCTCCCTTGCAACCACTTCCCCTTGCTTCTTCTACATGAGATAGTTTACCCTACCCTGTCTCTCCCCATCTCCTCTTGCCACTTTCCTCTCTCACCTCATAATTTCATCCCTTGAGTATTCTCCCTTCCCAAAAAATTCAACCTATGCCCTATGTCCATATATAACTGTACTCATATACACACACATTCACATATGTATTCATATAACCACACCCCCTTCTTCCATTATTTTCATAGTGAGAAAGATATCATCAGTCCCAGTTATTGCTTTTCCATATAGGAATGTAAATAGTTCAACTTTGATAAGTTCTTTTTGATTTTTGTTCCCTGATTATCTTCTCAGCATGTCTTCCTTCTTGTGTCTGGATGTCAAATTTTCTATTCAATTCTGGTTTTTTCCTCAAGAATGCTTGGAAGTCCTCTATTCCACTGAATGACCATATTTTCCCCTGATACAAAATACTCAGTTTTGCTGGGTAGGTGACCCTTGGGTTCATTCCCAGTTCTTTTGCCCACTGGAATATCATATTCCATGCCCTTCGATCCCTCAGTGTAGAAGCTGCCAGGTCCTATGCTATTCTGATTGTGTTTCCACAACATTGAAATTGTTTCTTCCTGGCTGCTTGTAGTATTTTCTCCTTGATCTGGGGATTCTGGAACCTGGCTATAATATTCCTGGGAGTTTTCTTTTGGGATCTTTTTCAGGAGGTGATCGGTGGATTCTTTCAACCTCTATTTTGCCCTCTGGATCTAAAACATCAGGGCAGTTTTCCTTGAGAATTTCTTGAAGGGTGATTTCTAGGTTCTTTCTTTGATCATGGCTTTCAGGTAGTCCAATAATTTTTAAATTGTCTCTCCTGGATCTATTTTCCAGGTCAGTGGTTTTTCCCATGAGATATTTCACATTGCCTTCTAATCTTTCGTTTGTTTGGATCTGCTTAACAGCATCTTGATTTCTCATAAAGTCATAAGCTTCCACTTGCTCCAGTCTAACTCTGAAGGAATGAATCTCCTCAGTGAACTTTTGAGATTCTTTTTCCATCTGGCAAATTCAAATTTTAAGGCATTCTTCTCCCCATTGCCCTTTTGGGTCTCCTTTGCCATTTGAGTTAGTCTATTTTTTAAGGTGTTGTTTTCCTCATTCAGGCTGTTGACCCTCATTTCATACTTTTCCAGCATCCTTCTCATTTCTCTTTCCAATTTTTCCTCCACTTCTCTTATTTGATTTTTAAAGTCCTTCTTAAGGTCCTCTATGGCGTGTAACCTGCTCATGTTTTCCTCTGGGGCTTTTGGAGCAGGACTTCTGACCTCACAGTCCTTTTCCCGCTCTATGCCCCCAAAATAGGAGTCTAGGGTTGCATTTTTCTGTTTCCTTTGCCTTGGCATGTTGCCACTTAATTACTTGACGTTTGGACTTTTGCCATACTATGCCTTTATGGCCAGATAGAGGAATTTTCGTCCCGAACGTGTGGGGGGCAACTTCCGTTTCTGGCAAGCTGTAAACCCACCCACAACTTCCTCCCTAGATCACAATCCAGATCCAGGGAGGTTAAAGCAAGTGTGATTACCCCCCAAGACTGATCACTGGATCTCCCTACAGTTTGCAGGCCAGGAGCTGGAGCTGCCTCTGAAAACTACAAAATGGCATGTCTCCTCAGTGGCTTCTAGCCCCCAGGGGAGGGAGCTGACTCATTCCCCAAATTCTGGTCCCAAAGTCCATAGGACACTAACCTCTTATTTTGTCCTAGGCATGTCTATGTTGATAATTCTGGAGTTGCCACAGCTGCAGGTGTTCTAGGGTCTCTCCAGCAGGCTGCTTGCCCTGCCGCCCTGGGGCTAAAACCTCGGCTCACGGGGACCTGGCCTTCGCTCCACTTGGCTTCCCGCGCTCTGCGTGCTGCCGGCTCCCAGACCACTGCACTGGTCCTTCCTGCAGGGCTGCTGGGCTGTACTCAGCGGGAGGTTAGCTTCTCTGTGTCGTTCTGTGGGTGCTGGGGCTCCAGAAGTTGTTCAGAGTCCCCTTTTACATAGTTTGGGGGGAATCTGGGGGCAGAGTGGCTTGGATGAGCAGTTTCTATTCAGCCATCTTGGCTCCACCCCCAAACCTTTTTTTTTTTAATTTCATATAATCAAAACTTTTCATTTAATCTATTGTGATTCTCGAATTTTTATTTTTTTAAACAGAAATCAAAAATTTACTTAATTTTTTGATATCTCTATTTATCTCTAAATTATATGCCAACTTGATGCTTCTCTTAGTATACAATGTGAGGTGGTGTTCATTATCTAGACTCTGCGAGAATGTTTTCCAGTTTTCCCAACAATTTTTGTCAAATAGCAAGGTTCTTTTTTTGTTTGTTTGTTTCAGTTTGGTTTTTTGCTATTTGATTCTGATAACCAGGGTCTTTGGATTTATTAAAAACTAGTCTAATTCTACCTCTGTCTCTGTCTCTCTCTCTAGACACACACACACACACACACACACACACACACACACAAACACACACAGAATCTGTTGCACTAATCAATCTATCTCTTAACCAGTTTTGATAATTGTTGCTTCGTAGTATAATTTGAGACATTCTAGGAGGGCCCCTCCTCATTTTTTCATTAATTCCTTTAATATTCTTTTTCTTTAGTTCCTCTAGATGCATTTTGTTTCATTTTTTCTAGTTATATGAAGTAATCTTTTGATAGTTTGACCAGCATGATATTGAATAAGCAAATTAATTTAGGTGATATTGTTATGTCTGTTATATTGGTTTAGCCTGACAATGAACAGTTCATATTTTTCCAATGATTTACCACTATCCTTGCATAAAAAAATTTTATCAATTGTATATGCACACCTATATTTTAAATTCTTTGAGAGTAATGGCTATGTCATTTTAAAAATTCCCATAAAGAAGCCCTAAATATGAGTAATAAATATTTTAATCAAGTACTTTTAAAAGACGTAGATGTAGAGGATAGCTCTAACTGCTAATAATAGAAAGGAAGATAATAATCTTCTTGGACAATTTACATTGGGAAAGGAAAAAGGAGGAGATGGACTTTAGAAATAACAATAATTTCAAAGAAAAAGAAATTATAGACACTATACCTTTAAAAGGACACACAATACATAAGGATTGTCATCTTTTTTTAAGCTATCAAACAAACATTTTTGAACATCTATTCTCATAGTAGCCCCTTCTATTCATGCTAAATTAGCATTTACTCTTATGAATTTAATAATTTGAAGCTGTAAAAATTGCAGCATGGAAATAAATGAGAAGGGTGGGGTTATTGGCAGGGAGAAGAGCTTATTTGAAACAAACATTTCCAGCACTTTATAATTCACTAGATATTTATTTGCAAGTAAGTAAAAGATTAACCTGAAAGTTTGTTTTCAATTCTTATGTTTGTCTTTATAAATAATATATGGTGAAATTATAGATTTTCATTATCCTAAAGCATATTTGCTGAACTGAAAACTTAGTTATCCTTCATCTCACAAGGCTTCAGAAATATCAGAAATTGAGGAAATGGAAATAAAACTTTTAGGATCATATAAAATAAACCCTAGGACTGACTTTCTTCCCTCTTAGCCCAACCCTTTCTTTAACTGTAAGGCCACTATGAAGGGCCAATACAGTTATCATATGTATAAAGTTCTAGTACTACAACCTATGCCCCTATCCACTTATATAATATATAAGCACATAAAATTAAATCATATTGCATTATTATAAGTAGTTAAATACCAACATACCTATCCTGGGAGTCAGTAAATCACATGAGCTAAAAAATTCAAATAATTCTTCATGGATGAGGGTATTGAGATCGGTCTGGAATGGCGTGTAGTAAGAACAAGAAGATTTCATTTGTATGAGCAAATATGATGTAATAGGCAAGGTACACTAGGGAAACAATAACTGTGGGGAGTAGGGCTAGCAATAAAGAAACAAATAAGAAAGACAATCCTGGGCCTCAAGAAGCTTACATCCAAAATGGGCATAAACAGCACTAAAAGGGGAGCTGGAGGGGTGGGGGAAGAGAGCATTCAACCATGCTGCAGAAATGACCCAAGAGTGGTTGAAGAGGTCTGGTTTTGGACAAAATAAGGCAAAACTCACCAGCAGAGCTTCGGGTCCAGGTGTGGTGTCCATAAATATGGAAATGTTAGAGATGATGGCAGTAGTGAATGATGCACAGCATAGAGATCACCAGACTGAATATGTCTATGAGAAACAAAGGTATGATGTTGGGCATAGTGTTTCCTATTTCAATGTTAGGCTAGGGAATTGGCTTTCTTCTCTGAATTAACGTTTACCTAAAAGACTTTGATCTTTTTGGGGTGAGAAAGACAGACAAAGAGACAGAGAAAGAATAAATTGTCTCTTATTATCCATTGGTTAGATTAAATAAGCCTGGGAGAGCCATCTCTTTTCCTTTTATTTCCCATAAGGACAATTACTCCATGCCATCAAGTATTTTTTTTTTTTGGAGGGCAATTGGGGTTAAGTAACTTGCCCAAGGTCAAACGGCTAGGTTTTTTGTTTGTGTGTGTTGTGTCTGAGGTCAGATCTGAACTCAGGTCCTTCTGACTCCAGGGCTGGCACTCTACTCACTGTATGATCTAGCTGCCCTATCAAGCATTTTTAAAAAGGGAGGTTGAGGGGGATAAATGGATTAGCCAGTTAATCATTTACCTATGGACTCCAAATCCCTTTTGGTTAATAATTTTAATAAAATCCTAAGAGTGTTAGCAAGTCTTTACATGCCTTAGCTTTTCTTTTAAAAAGATAATAATAATATCAGTAATTCTTTAAATAAGATACAGTTAATGTAATTACTGTTAAAATCAACAATTCAATTGCTATGCACTGGCTTAATGCCAATAATTCAAAAAAATAAAAAACAAAGACAGTGACACTTGCATTTTTTAAAACAGCTTGATATTCCAATATTTTTAATCAAAATCTCAGCCAGGTTTTCAGTCAACTGGCACCTGTGCAGAGTTGAAAATTATAGGTCAAAGCATACCTGAGGTCATATGACCCTAGTCTGATCTCCCATACATTATCACACATAGTAATGGAATGCCAGAAGAAAGGAGTGCATAAGTCATATTTTCAGAGGTTTTTCAAATTAAGTGTTCTGGCAGTAAAATGTTACCTCCCTATGTGAAATCATCATTACATCCAACAGTAACCCCTCTCATTGATACTGTATTCGTATGTGTTAAAATAATAACAATAGTACCAGTTTATGAAATCTATCCAGTGGAAAAACAGTGGCTGTATTCTGCTGATATTCCAATTAGTCTATAGATCCTGTGTTCCCAAAATGATGATAACACAATCAGTTTGATTAATGCATTGCAAAAGAGACTTCTATTCACACAGTCCCTTAAGATAGAACAGCAATGGGATGATTTTGATGTTATCATCATGTAATTAGTAAGCCTCTAAAACATTGGAAGTCTCTTTTGAATAAACACCCAGTAGTTTGGCTGCTTATCTGCATTTTTCAAATCTGTTGTATTGTGGGAAAAGTTTGTCAAGAAAGGAATGTTCAGCAGTATTTCACAGTTTTATTTTGCAATACTGCATAGGGACATGAAAAATGATTAACACATTTTTCTTTGTAAAAGGTACTGCAGCTTCCCAAAACCTCCACCAAAGTTCAGCAAAGAGCAGAATCTATTTTTCTCCAAGTTGGTTCAGTCATCCCTAAATATTTATTTTGTGGGCAGTATACAGCAAAATAGAATGAAGAACATATTTTACAATGTTACCAAACACTTTTGTAGCTTACTTCAAAATAGGGAAAATACATTGCTATTTCTTGCTTTTGATTTCAACATTATGTTCACAATTGATAATATCCATTCTAATACTAATTCTCAGATAACTTCAAAATTTAGGTAAATATAGAAGTCAAAGCATCCAAATGTTTAAATAAAATATTAACAATTTTACAAATAATTCATATGATGACATTTGGAAGTGGGGCATATTTTCCACAGTTCATAACTCAAACATACTGAATTTCTAGTTTGACAATTCAATTAAACAATTCAACAAACACTTAAGTGCCTAATATGTAAAAGAAAAAAAAAACTATACTAGGCACTGATGATACAAGGAGAATACTTACTGTACCTGCCCTCAAAGCTATTGTAAAGGGTTTTTTTAGGATAGGAGGAAAGAAAGAGTGGGGATAGAATACAATAAATACCCATATATGAAAATACCAGGTAGTTTGAAAAGAGACATGACATTAATGACTGAAGAAAAACAAGTTAGGCTGGATGGAGGACATAATACCTGATTTTTGCTTTAAAGGACAAATAAAAGTAGACATTCCAGAAATCAAAGGCAATTTGTGAAAATTCAGAGAAGCAGGAAATATGTGGAATCTGGGGAGAATAATTAGGAGTCTAATTTGACTGGAACATACAAGAATGAAGGAGAATCATGTGAAATAGGACTAGCTCAGTTGAAATCAGATTATGAAAGACAAGATTTTAGGGAGTCAACAAAACTTTTTGAGCAAAGGAATGAAATGATCACACCTGAAGATAATTTCGTCACTTATGTAGAAGAGGAATCAAAGAAAGAAGTGATTTTAAGCAGGGAGAAGATTTAGTAGGTTATTAAAATATTTCATAGGAAAGGTAAGAATATGAGTAACGTTATAGATAATATTTAAAAGAACAATTTATTGTACAATGAGGGAATTGGGGAATGAGTTAGGGAATGGTTAAGAATGATTCCAGAGTTATGAACCTTGTGGTTGGTGTGGCTATGATGGTGGGGCTATTAAAAGGTAAATTCTTCATATAGGCTTTCACCCTGATGAAGAAGGCAAAACTCAGTCAAAGATAATTACAAAGAATTTTATTAAAAGTATGGCAAGGTAGAAACACATTGATAGGTTGATCATGGAAGATCAGCAATGGCTTTTAGATATGGACAGCTTTTAAGGTAACTTTAAGAAAATCCAGATAGGTCTACCTCAGCAAAAAAAGACTGGGCCCTTGACTCTCAGTTCCTACCAAAGGTAGTAAGAATATGACAATTTGCAGATTGGGGTATTTGACAAAGAACAGGTGATACAAAAACAGAAGACTTGGTGCCTCTTTCCCCATCAGAGTCTCCCCCAAAGCTGTTTGATGAGCAGGACTGGGAACAATGGATAACTAAGTCAATATAAATTTCAACAGGTCCATCAACCAAAATAGACAAGTTGGATATACAGGTAGCTTATTGAAAATTGATATTTCGATGAGACACCAGGTGGAGGTATTCAGCAGGAAGTTAGAAAAAATACTAAAATTCTGACAGATTAATGCTGAAAAACAGATTTGGAAATTATACACATAAAGGTGATAATTATATCTATGGGAATTGATAAGGTCTCTAAGGGAGAGGATATTGAAAGAGAAGAGAAAAGGACAAAGGAACTATCCTTTATGATGTAGGAAATGGAAGATAATCCTACAAAGGACAGAAGAGGTAATATAAGAAGGAAATCGGGAAAGAACAGTGTCACAAAAGCCAAAGGAGTATAAAGGAGGAGGGCATAATTAAAAATGTAAAAAAAAAATAAGAAAAAAATAGGTCAAGGAGAATTGAGATTAAAAATAAAAAAGCAAAATGGATTACTCAGAAAAATGTTGCTAACCTCAGAAAGAACAAGAGTCTGATTTTAACAGATGGAGATAGGGGTAAGGGGTGAGGAACTGTAGGCAGAAAAAAATAAGCAATTCTTTCTGAGAGTTTGATATCATAAAGGACGAATAATAAGACCAGTACCTTCAGAATCAGGGAAAGGATTGTTTTTTTTTTTTTGAATGGGGATTTTTTTTTTGAGGGGGGAAGGCAGAGCAATTGGTATTGTGACTTGCCCAAGGTCACATGGCTAGTTTTGTGTTGTGTCTGAGACTGGATTTGAACTCAGGTCTTCCTGTCTGCAGGGCCAGTCCTCTATTCCCTGCACCACCTAACCACACCTTTAATGGGGAAATTTTAAATATGTTTTCTGGCAGCTAGGAAGAAGCAAATAGAAAGAGAGACTGAAGATAAGAGAGAGGAAGAGAATGATTGAAAAGTTGTTTGGCTTTTCCAACTTTTTATAATCTGGACTCTTCCTATCATTACAATCTTCTTAGTCATTACTTTCTACCATGTAGTCTGCAATCTTTGTGACATTTGTCCTCTTTTGATGTTCCTTGCAAAAGGCTCTCAATTTCCTTAGTCTCATACATGTGTGCAATTGGTTACTAGTTAGTGTTAGTATTATCAAGTAGGATATTGTACCCCTCCTCTATTGGGGATGTTCCCCTCTGTGATAACTGAGAAGGCAGGGCTGGAAATAGGACCAGTAATCAAGGAGGTAGGATACTGCTATTTCTAGGACTCTTGTGTTCAGCATGTTGATCTATCTGAAGAAAAATTGACTGAGGTGGTATCTGTGGTTGAACTTGAATTGCATGTGTAGCCTCATGTTTTCCCTTAGGGCATCTTTTCACTTCATCTTGGCTGGGTTTTTTTTTGTTTGTTTGTTTGTTAGTTTTTACTCCTTGGGTGGAACTTGGGGTCAAGGATATATATCATCAAGCACTCTGAAAGTAAATACTATTACTACCTCCCCAAACCATAGGAACAGGGATTATATTGACATGCCCCAATTATGAGGGTTGTAAGCTCCTTCTTTTATATTTCTTCACTCTTTTTCTTCTATCTTCTTTGTTCCAAAAGATCCACATTATAATTGAATTCAGTAAACATTTAAACAAAGAACATACCTAGTAGTAAAGATATTAATACAGAAATACCATAACTATGCTGCAAAATAATACTTGATAAAATTTCATTCAAGATTCATAAAATATAACCTTGAGCAAGTTACTTAACCCCAATTGCTTATAAAAAAAGGTTCATAAAACAAAAAACTATACGATCTTACAGAAAGAAGGCTGTTAGTACCAGACTTTCAAGGATGTTCATCCAAACATGAATGGGGTTATATTTTTATCAGGATTTAAAGGAAAAAAATAGCAAGATTAAAGGTGTGGAGATAGAAAAATACTAGACGTATTTACAGTATAAAGAGTAATCCACTTTGACAAATTTTAGAGAGTGTGGAAGTAATTACTAGATAACATTAGCATAGAGGAACCTGAATGACACACCAATAAAATTTTACCTTTGTCTGTTAAATAATAGTTAACAAATTAAGATTTTTGAGCCGAATAATTATATAACCAGATCTACGAATAAGGACAAAAATTCTGGAATAATGTGAATGAGAAGTAAGAGAAGAAATATGAAAACTTGTTAGGAAACTATCATAATAACTGTTTTAGACTTGAACATTGTGCCCATTCAAGGTTAGTCCTTCACTGTAGTCCATTTATACATTAATGACTTGAGTCAAAACTTAAAGGCTATTGCAATTATTTTGGCTAACCAGAGAAAACGTTGAACTTCAAGTGCCACATGGCCCTCAAGAGTATTTGCTAACTCATCCCTAAATTTATTCATTTAATTAAACTATCAAAGAAAATCCAAGTAGAAACATATCCTTGAACTCATTGAGTTAAGTAGGATGACCTGAGAAATAAATATCTCCAAGTCAAATATGAAAAATTCTTAAAGTTTTGACTTCATACTCAAAGCATATTAAAATGGTTGACTTGATATGGTGACCACTTGACAATGTTGTTCAGGTACAAGCTGGACTAGATGCTTTCTGAAATCTTTCTAACTTTGAGATTCTGCAATTCTGACATAAAATGTGGCAATCTCATGTCAAGAACTACTCCTATTCTAACAAGTATAATAGCCATATACTTTCTGAAAAGCACTTGAGTGGAAAAGTTACATACCCATTCCTGATTAAATTGAATATGTATATATTTGGCAGCATTGTGCTAGCATAACCACTAGTAAACAAGCTATAACAGTATAGTGATGTAATTGTTATGATTCTTGGGTACAGATGACTAATCATGAAAGAGGGAGGAATTCACCAGTGAACATGAACAAAATTTTGAAAATTAGTCATCTTTCTGTTTCCAGTCACTAAAAAAATATTACCCATAAATAGTCTTTTTTATTATTCCTCATCTATTTTCTAATGGAATGAAATGGAAAAAACATATTTAAGTGCTTATTATGTGTCAAATACACTGGAGATAGGAGTAGAAAATTAAGATTACCCTCATTCTCAAAAAGCTCATCATTTAAGTGGAGGAAACAACACGTAGAGTACATATTCATGTTCAGTTTTTGTCAAATGGGAAGGCCAGGTACAATTTAACTGGAGAAAGTAGAAAGACACATGTCAATGTCCAGAGGATCTTGGTAAGTAAGGGAAGAGTAGATGGTTCATACTTACAAAGAGGATAGTGGGATTAAGAGTCACAGTAGAGTGAGGCTCTGGAATTACTCTAGCAAAGGTAGAGATGGATGGAGGTCAGTATCCAGCTGACTGTGGAACATCTTGTCTCTTGTAAAAATATAGTAAAAGATCAACAATAGAGAACTAAGGAAGGGGAAAAAAGCCATGACTTCTTTTTTTGGCAGCAATTGTAGTTGGCCTCTCTTCTCACCTGTTGCCAGGTTGAAAGAGAGGAGATAGTCCCAGAAGCCTTACGATGGAGCTTGTGGAGGTAGCTGATTACAATTCTTTGTGTGGTGCTTGGAGACATTATTTCAAAAAAGAAAGAAAAAAGATCATTTTTAAAAGCAATATGAGCACTGTTAAGATAGAATTAGAAAACTTTAGTTCATTAGACTGACCTCTCATTTTATATATGGGGATGTAATGGCAAGCAAAGGAGTACTTAGCACCGTGTTTCATTTATTCAAGTATTTATCACCTTGCTTCAGTTCTTCAATTGACTTAGAGTTCCACCTGTGATTTGAAGGTGGAAGGAACATGCTGACTCAACAAGAAGGTTGGAACAGGAAGGAGAACACCATATAAAAGCAGGAACACAAACTGGAACAAAGAACTGAGGAGAACACTTGTGTCCAGCACTTGTTTGTCTGTCCTATCTGTGTTGATTTGTGTTTGTGTTACTTTTTCAGACAGAAGCATTCTGTCTGTTGATTTGCATACTTTGTCAGACAAAAGGCTTCTATATGTTGTTTGTGTTACTTTGTCAGATAGAATGACTCTATCTGTTGATTGTGTCACTTTGTCATATAGAAGCATTCTATCTGTTAAAATGTGTTACTTTGTCAGACAGATGTTGACTTGTGTTGATTTCACAGGCAGAAAGCGAATTGAGATAATAGTGCCAGCAATGTGTATAAGTGTTGTTGTGGCTCTGCTGAGCCTTATCTTCCCAGAAACTGCGAAGGGTTTGAGCTGGACTAGTCACTGTGAACTTCAATATGGAATGGGAACTAGGCAAGGAACTGTGCAAGTAACTGGATGAGAACCTAGATGAACTAGATGAGGAACTGGATCAGGACCTAAGAGCTGCCTACCTGTGATTCCAGGTGATGGGTGAATTCAAGCAAGAGGTGGGAGCATGGAAGAGAAACTATGGAATTTGGGAGTTAGCCTCAAGCCAAGATGAAAGGACCTATCCTTGGGTACTTAGTGCTGACTGACAAGATCATGACCTAGGAGTAGGATAACTTTATACTTTGTACCCCTTAAGGATGATTGAGTTCAGGATGATTGGAAGCTAGTCGCCAATCAAGAGGAAAGACTTTCTGACTGACATGATTAAGACAGTGGGATCTAGGGGTGGAAGACCTTTGTACTTTGTATCTCTTTAGGGTGATTGTTCCTCAAGGATGATTGAGTTAAGGACTTACTGAATGATATCTTTTCATCAAAACTATGTGACCACTTTAGTAATAAGTCATTATGCCATACCATTGTAAATGTTGAACTTCAGTTTATATGAATGTTTTGCTTTAGTTTATTGCTGAATAAATAGAAAGTTCACTGCACTATGTGATCAGAAGCTTAGAGCCTATTCACAGCAGCGGTTTTTTGGAGAGCTGCTCATGCTTGGCTTTACAGGAGAAACTTTAACTAAGTGGCTTACATAAAATAACACATAAGTGTCTACTCTGAACCTCTGATCCTCTAATGTGACATTTAGCATTCTTTCCAGTGAGGTCATCATGTAGAAGGCTGAAGTACTTTCTCTTTTTCCACATTTGCTTAATAAGAATAGGGACTAGATTTGTGATTTCAGGGCTATTGATAACTCCCAAATGAGTAAACTTGTTCAGCCACTGCAGGTCATTAATTTCTACGTAATTTAGAGTCTTAGATTGTTTACTGGGACAACTTGAGATTAAATGGTATATCTGGGCCAGCACAACCAGTATGTGACAAAGGCAATATTTGAAAAACAACATCTCCCTAGCTCTGAAATGAGTTCTCTACTCACTATGCCAGTGGCAAAGGTGCAGCCATTGATCCTGATGCTTCTTCCATGATAATTTGAGCATTTTCTCCCCCATGTAGTTTATTTTTTTTTTAATTTTTATTTTCACTACCAAATTCTCTCCCTCTTTCCACTCTACCCCAACACCTTGGAAAGGCAAGAAACATGATACCCACTATATATATGAAGTCATGCACAGTATGTTTACCTATTGTTTCAAAAATAAATATAAGAAAGAAATATGAAGAAAATGGAAAATATGCTTCTGTATGCGCTCAGATTTAAACAGTTATCTTTCTGGAACTGTTTTCATCATGTTTTCATGTTTTCAACTGTTTTCATCATATGTTCTTTGGAATTATTAAGAATTACTATATTCAGCAGAGTAGCTCAGTCTTTCATAGTTGATTGTTGTTAAATATTGCTGTTATTATGTATGATATTCTAGTTCTATTCACTTTGCATCAGTTCACATAAGTCTACCCAGGATTTTCTGAAATCATCCATTTTGTCATTTCTCAGATCACAATAGTATGCCATCATAATCACATACCATAACTTATTCGGATATTCCCCAATCTATGAGCATCCCTTGTTTTCCAATATTTTGTCACCACAAAAGAACTGTTATAGATACTTTTAAATGTTTATATGGGTTCTTTTCCTTTTATCTCTTTGAGATTCAGATCTAGCAGTAGTATTAATAAGTCAAGGTGTCTACACAGTTTAATAACTCTATGGTATAGTTCCAAATTCTTTTCCAAAATATTTTGTCTGGAGAGGCAGAGACAAAGAGGCAGGGATCTCCTCCAAACCCTACCAAGGACCTTCAAATAATGCCTTAGAAAATTCTAAAGCCCTGAGTAGAGTGCAGTTCACTGCAGGGCCCTCAGCCCTGGTTGGGTCCCAGCAAACCAGCAGTAGGCCTTGCGAGCAACTGAATCACTAGAGGCAATGGCAGCTTCTGGACATCTCAGGCCACAAACCATAAGGGGGTCAGACAAATGGTCAGAAAGAGATTACATTGGTCCATTTGCTGGCTCCAGGGGCAAGACTCTAATGCATTGCCCATACTTAGATTTAAATCTCAGAAATGGGTCTCTGTCCCAGGGTGAAGAGGAGCACTAGCACACCAGAACTTGTGGTCACAGAGGATTGGAACCCTGGTTCCAGTTCATGGTGGAGGAGATGTTTGTGGTCACTTATAGACCACAGCAGGAGAGTAATAAATACACTTCTCCCTAGATCATGCCATCTTGGAAGAATCAAAAACTCACAAGTCTCCAGAATTATTTCTGAAAATAGGTGCAAAACTTAGGATAATGCCTTCTCCACTCTGGAAGCAGAGTCATACTTCAGCTTTTAAAGTTAAAAGTCAGGAAATTAGTTGGAAAAAATGAGCAAATAGCAGAAAATATCCTGACTATAGAAAATTACTATGGTGATAGGGAAGATCAAAACAAAAACTAAGAAGATAACAAAGTCAGAACTCCTACATACAAAGCATCCAGGAAAATATGAATTGGCTTAAGACCATAAAAGATCTCAAAAAAATTTTAAATTAAGTAAGAGAAGTAGAGGAAAAATTGGGAAATGAGAGCGATGTAAGAAAATTATGAGGTAAAAAGTCAAAAACTTAGTAAAGGAGGCACACAAATAAACTGAAGAAAATACCGCCTTAAAAAGTAGAATAGGCCAACTAGTAAAAGAGACACAACAATGCAATGAAGAGAAGAATGCCTTGAAAAATAGAATTAGCCAAATTTGAAAGAAAAAATAAAGACATACAAAATTCACTAAAGAACTATAAAAAGCAGAATTGGCCAAAGGGAAAAAGCAGGTTCACTGAAGTTCATTGAAGAATACATTGAAAATTAACTTTAGGCAAGTGAAAACTTATGACATTATACTACATCAAGAATAAATCAAATAAAATCAAAATAATGAAAACAATAGAAGAAAATGTGAAATATGTCATTTGAAAAACAACTGACCTGGAAAACAGAATGTGGGGAGATAATTTAAGACATATTGGACTACCTGAAAGCCATGATCAAAAAACATCACCTTTCGAGGCGGAGCCAAGATGGCGGAGTAGAAACAGCTCTTCCAAGCCTCTCTGCCCCAGATTCCCCACAAACTATGTAAAAAAGGACTGTGAACAACTTCTGGAGCCCCAGCACCCACAGAACGACACAGAGAAGCTAACCTCCCGCTGAGGACAGCCCAGCAGCCCTGCAGGAAGGACCAGCGCAGTGGTCTGGGAGCCGGCATCCACAACGCAGAGCGCAGGAGCCGAGCCGACCCAGGTCCGCGTGAGCCGAGGTTTTAGCCCCAGGCGGCAGGGCCAGCAACCAGCTGGAGGAACCCCAGAACACCAGGAGCTGTGGCGACTCCAGAATTATCAACATAGACATACCTAGGACAAAGTAAGAGGTTAGTGTCCTATGGACTTTGGGACCTGTATTTGGGGAATGCATCAGCTCCCTCCCCTGGGGGCTAGAAGCCGCTGAGGAGACACGCCATTTTGTAGTTTACAGAGGTAGCTCGGGCTCCCAGCCTACAAATCGTGGGGAGATCCAGATCAGTCTTGGGGGGTAATCGCTCTTGCTTTAACCTCCCTGGATCTGGATTGTGATCTAGGGTGGAAGTTGTGGGTGGGTTTACAGCTTGCCAGAAACGGAAGTTGCCCCCCACACGTTCCGGACAAAAATTCCTCTAGCTGGCCTTAAAGCCATAGTGTGGCAACAAGCCCAAAAGTCAAGCAATTAAGTGGCAACATGCCAAGGCAAAGGAAACAGAAAAATGCAACCCTAGACTCCTATTTTGGGGCATAGAGCGGGAAAAGGACTGTGAGGTCAGAAGTCCTGCTCCAAAAGCCCCAGGGGAAAACATGAGCGGGTTGCAGGCCGTAGAGGACCTTAAGAAGGACTTTGAAAATCAAATAAGAGAAGTGGAGGAAAAATTGGAAAGAGAAATGAGAAGGATGCAGGAAAAGTATGAAATGAAGGTCAACAGCCTGACTGAGGAAAACAACACCTTAAAAAATAGACTAACTCAAATGGCAAAGGAGGCCCAAAAGGCCAATGAGGAGAAGAATGCCTTAAAAAGTCAAATTTGCCAGACGGAAAAAGAATCTCAAAAGTTCACTGAGGAGATTCATTCCTTCAGAGTTAGACTGGAGCAAATGGAAGCTAATGACTTTATGAGAAATCAAGATGCTGTTAAGCAGATCCAAACAAATGAAAGATTAGAAGGCAATGTGAAATATCTCATGGGAAAAACCACTGACCTGGAAAATCAATCCAGGAGAGACAATTTAAAAATTATTGGACTACCTGAAAGCCATGATCAAAGAAAGAACCTAGAAATCACCTTCAAGAAATTCTCAAGGAAAATTGCCCTGATGTTTTAGATCCAGAGGGCAAAATAGAGGTTGAAAGAATCCACAGATCACCTCCTGAAAAAGATCCCAAAGAGAAAACTCCCAGAAATATTATAGCCAGGTTCCAGAATCCCCAGATCAAGGAGAAAATACTCCAAGCAGCCAGGAAGAAACAATTTCAATATTGTGGAAACACAATCAGAATAGCCAGGACCTGGCAGCTTCTACACTGAGGGATCGAAGGGCATGGAATATGATATTCCAGAGGGCAAAAGAACTGGGAATGAACCCAAGGGTCACCTACCCAGCAAAACTGAGTATTTTGTTTCAGGGGAAAATATGGTCATTCAGTGGAATAGAGGACTTTCAAGCATTCTTGAGGAAAAAACCAGAACTGAATAGAAAATTTGACATCCAGACACAAGAAGGAAGGGATGCCTGAGAAGGTAATCAGGGAAAAGAAATCAAAAGGAACTTATCAAAGTTGAACTATTTACATTCCTATATAGAAAAGCAATAACTGTGACTGATGATATCTTTCTCACTATGAAAATAATGGAAGAAGGGGGTGTGGTCATATGAATACATATGTAAATGTGTGTATATGGTTACAGTTATATATGGATAGAGGGCATAAGCTGAATTTGTTGGGAAGGGAGAATACTCAAGGGATGAAATTATGAGGTGAGAGAGGAAAGTGGCAAGAGGAGATGGGGAGAGACAGGGTAGGGTAAACTATCCCATGTAGAAGAAGCAAGGAGACGTGGTTGCAAAGGAGGGGAAGAATAAGGAAGGCTAAAAAGGCAAAACCACATTCACACTGAATTTGGTTCAGGGAGAAAATGACATACATACTAAATGGGATATCTCAACCTGCAGCAGGATAGGGGGAAGGGGGATGAGAGGAGGGATGATGGATGGGTGGGCATCCTTGGGGTGAGGCGAGGTTGGAAGTACCCACTATAGAAGAGGGACAGGATCATGTAGGGAATGGACCAGGTGGGGGGTGGGATGAGTGGGAGGGAATTATAAGCAGCCTTGTACAATATATCTACTATGATAATGTTTGCATAGCTAGACATGTACAACATATACTGAATTACTTATCTCCCCAGAGGGAATGGGTGACAAGGGAGGAAGGAAATGGATCTGAAATTTGAGGTCATAACATTAAATGTTTCAAATATATATAAATACTATTATTAATACTCTTTTGCTTGTAATAGGGAGATGAGATGTGCAGGCATTGGGATGCAAAGACTCACCTTCCTCTAATGGAAAAGTCGATGGGGGTATGGGAGAAGGTATGGGAGAGAGCAGATTGGAGGAAGTGATATCTTGTGGGACTACTATTCTGGGAGGTTGGGTAGGGAAATAATGGGGGGAAAATGATTGTAACTCAAAATCTGGCGGAAATGAATGATGTAAAACAGAAGTTAATAAAGCATTTGTTTAAAAAAAAAAGAAAAAAAAAGAAGAAAAAAAAAGAAAAAGAAAAAAAAAACATCACCTTTCAAAAAATTATCACGGGGAACTGCGCTGATTTTCTAGAATCAGAAGATAAAATATAAATTAAATGAATCTACCTATCACCTCCTGAAAAAAAATCCCAAGATAAAAAATCCACCTCCCCCCACCAAAATAAAGGAATATTATAGTCAAAATCCAAAGTTCTCAGGTTAAGGAGAATATTGCAAGCAGTAAAAAAAATAAATATCATGAGACTATAGGAAGGATATAAAAATTTAGCACTTTCTACATTAAAGGATTAAAGAGCTTGGAATATGATATTCCAGAGGGCAAAGGAATTAGAATCACCAACTCAGCAAAGCTGAGTATAATCCTTCAGGGGAAAAATGGATATTCAATGAAATAGAGGACTTACTAGTTTTTTTTTTTAATTAAAAGACTAGAGATGAAAAGAAAATATGACTTTCAAATACAAGATTCAAAAAGACGCTTAAAAAGGTAAACAAGAAAGAGCAATCATAAGGCATTCAATAAGGTTAAACTTTATACTCCTACATGACCTTTTGTTCCTACAGATGAATTTTTTTATTATTTTTCTAACATTATAAAATAATTATTTGGTATTTTGATTGGCATGGTACTGAATAAGTACCTAATGTAGTTTAATAAAGACACTGATGTCACTACATGTTTTCTAGGGACTTCATTTTAGGCATAATTTCTTAAGAATTTATTGCTGTATTCCTAAAGTTAATATTTATAACTACTTAATTCTTTCTCATTACTAGGGCATTTAGAAAGAGTATATACAGAGGGTACCTATCAGATTCACTAATATTACAAAAAAGGAAAATGACACATGTTGGAAGGCATATGGGAAAATTAAAACACCAATGCACTGTTGGTGAAGTTGTATACTGATTCAACCTAGAGAGCAATATGAAACTATGCCTAAAGGGCTATAAAACCATGCATACCCTTGGCTCAAGCAATACCATTACTAGGTCTATATCCCAAATAATTTTTTAAAGGAAAAGAAACTATGTGTAAAAATATTTACAGCAATTCTTTTAGTGGTATCAATGAATTGGATATCGAGGGAATGTCCATCAATTGGGGAATGACTAACCAAATTGTTACATATGATCATGATAGAATGCTACAGTGCTATAAAAGATGATTAGCAGAATACGTTCAGCAAAACCTGGAAAGACAGGAGGTGTTGCAAATTGAAGTGAGCAGAACCAGATATTGTATACAGTAATAGCAACACTGCGTGATGATCAATTGTAAATTACTCAGCTATTCTCAGGAATACAATGACCCAAGACAATTCTAAAGGACTCATAATGAAAAATGACATCCAACTCTAGAGAAAGAATGATGGAGTCTGAATACAGATTGGAGCATATTTTTTTCTTTTTTTTCTTGCATTTTTCTGCCTGTCTTTCACAGTGTTCCTTACATGGAAATACATTTTGCATAATGGCACATATATAACCTATATCAAATTGTGTGCCTTTTCAATGGAGGTCGGAATGGTGAAGGAGAAAATTTGAAGCTCAAAATATGAAAAAAAAGAATGTTAAAATTGTTTTTATATTTACTTGGAGGAAAAAATGTATATATGGATATACATAAGTGTGTATATTTTAGATATTAGGTCCAGTTCCTACCTCTGCCAATAGTATATTATCTTAGTGTATCTTTTTTCCCTAATCCCCTTCAGCATTTTTCTTTTACCTTTTTTTGTCATGTGAGTCAATGAGTATGATGTGGTGCTTCAGAGTTGTTTCAATTTGCCTTTTTTAATTATCTGTGATTTTAAGTATTTTTCATATGACTACTGATAACTTTCATTTCTTCTGAAAACTACCTTTTCATATTCTTTGACCATTTACAAATTGGGGGATGGCTCTTTTTTATATAAATTTGGTTCAGTTTCTTATTTATTTGAGAAATGAGACCTTTACCAGAGAAAGTTGCTGTAAAACCCCCACCCAGTTTCCTGATTTCTTTCCAATTTTGACTTTATTGTACAAAAGCCTTTTAATTTCTTGTAATGAAAATTATCCATTTAACCTCCTGTTACCCTTGTTTTGTCATGAACTCTTCCTTTATCCATAAATCTGACAATATTTTTCCATGCTCCCACAAATTGCTTATCCTTTCTGTGATTAATTCATGTATCAATTTTCAATTTATCTTGTGATATGATATGTTGAGCTTAGTTTATGCCAGACTGCTTTCCAGTTTTCCCAGCAGTTTTTGTCAAATAGTAGTTTATATCCCAATAGCTTATACTTGGGGATTTATCCAACACTAGCTTACCACAGTCATTTACTTCTGTATATTGTATGCCTAATCTAGACTCTTGATCAACCACTCTATTTTTTTTCATCCAATATCAGATTTTTTTAATGATTATTCCTTTGTAGTATTGTTTGAGGTCTGGTACTGCTAAGATGCCTTCCTTCACTTTTTTCTAATTGATTCTTTTGATATTCTTGATATTTTGTTCCTCCAGGTGAATTGTGTTATTATTTTTTCTAGCATTATGAAATAATTCTTTGTTATTTTGATAGGTATGGCGTTGAATAAGTACTTCATACAGTTTAGTAAAAGCACTGATGTCATGACATAGTTTCTAGGGACCTCATTCTAGGCATAATTTCTGAGGAATATGTCCTTTTATCTATCTTTCTATGTATGTATGTATGTACTTACCTATCTATCATCTATTTTTCGTGGGGAGGAGAGGCAGGGAAATTGGGGTTAAATGACCTGCCTAAGGTCACATAGCTAGTATTAAGTGTCTGAGGTCGTATTTGAACTCAGGTCCTCCTGACTCCAGGGCTGGTGCTCTATTCACTGTGCCACCTAACTGCACCTATATACTTTTATTAAAAATATATATTTTTTCATTAACCAAGAACATTCACTTTAGTAGAGAAGACATTAAATTGAATGAACAATTTTAAACTTATATGTGTATCGTCTAAATATGTAAATAGTAAGTGATATAATAGAAACAGTTAGGGGACTCAGTGGATCAAGTGTTGGATATGTAATCAAGAACATCAGAGTTTGAATCTTATTTCAGACATTTGCTGGGTTGAGACCTGGGCAAGTCACTTTACTTTTCTCAATCTCAGTTTCCTCTTCTATAAAATGGGACTAATAATAGTATCTACTTCATAGAGTTCTTGGAAGATGAAATAAGACAACATAATAAAAAATACTTGGGGAAACTTAAAACACTATACTAATTCTAGCTATTGATATAATTATTATATTTTATTTTTTTTTCAAATTGAATCATTTATTTTTAGTTAAATTTTAAGTTCCAAATCATTTCGCTCCTTCCCTCCCTCCCCACCCCATACTAGAGAAGGCCATCCTTTGACACAATTATATAGACTGATATAGATGCATATGTAAAATCACACAATGCATAATTCTGTTTATTAGTTCTTTATCAGGAGGTGGACAGTGTCAGGATCCAAGACCTCCCTTCTCTTTTTACTCTACTCTTTTTACTATTAGGAGACACACTGTTTTCCTTAGCTAAGGCCCAGCAAGCAAGCTGTGGCCTGAGCTTGGCATAACAAACTTCCTTTTCTCTCACTTTCTGGATGGACTCTGTTGCAATTAAATCACAGAACTGATGGACGCTGAGTTTGGGCAAGCAATAACAGGGTCAGACACGAAGCCCCGATATGAATGAACTTTTTGTCACTAGATAACCTTGCCATTATGCCTCAGCACTGTTGCCACACTACCTTGTTTGATTCTTTGTCTAGCCACAAATATAGAAATCTAGGTTTAGCACCATATCTTTGTGTCTCTTATTGGACCAGGCCCTGAAACATGTGCTAGTTTCCTTCCCCCAACAGAATAAAAAACACTTTTTACTTCTTGTGTGAGCTCTTTCATATTTCGGGGAGTTAATAGCAGTCACAAAATCTCTGTGACTCTTTGGTCATTTATTACCAGAGCTGCCAATTGCATCTTCCTTCATTAGTCCTTTAAAGTTGCTTTGATTATTTAGAATGTTAGTCATTCACAGATATTCTTTGAACAATATTGCTAATACTGTATTCAAAGTTCTCTTGGTTGTGTTCATTTCACTCTCCATTATTTCATGTCATTGTTTCTATATTCCCCCCCCCCCACTAAAATCATCCTGCTCAACCTTTCTTACAGCAGAACAGTAGTCCATCACAATCATATATTGCAAAATTTTAGCCATTCCCCCAATGATGGGCATCCCCTCAATTTCTAGTTCTTTGTTGCCACAAATAAATTTGCTATGAATATTTAGAACATATTAGTTCTTTTCTATTGTGAGGAAAGGAATAGTAATAATGGAGGTGATAAGGAAATGCAGGGGTACATAACTGATCATTTTATTAAATTTTGATTCAATTTGAATTTCCTTACGTTTCAAATCTCTATTCAAGAATTCTCATATTTCAGACTTCTCAAAATATTTTGGAAGAAAATGCTAGATGATTATACTAAAAGGTAATACATCCATATAAGCGACATTTATAAAAGAGAACAATTGTCTTTGTTATCAGTAATCTTATACTTTCTAGTCAAGAAAAATGTGACTTCATTTATGTGACATTTTTTGGGTGTGTATATTCCATCCCAAAGTTACACAACATACTTTTTTGCATATAAATGATATTAATCAGGAACAGATGGGCCAGTTACAATACTTGATACTTAAGGGTATACTCAATACTCTTGAGTAAACCCATTCATCTGGACTTGAAAATTAATGTCAGGTGTTTGCTTCCAAAATTAATGACCCCAAATGTTTGTTGTTGGACCAAATATCACCTGATTAGCATTCATTACCTGTCATGGTTTGAAAGAAAAAGGAACATAAAACGGGCAAAGGAGATTAAAAAAATAAAACAAAACAAAACAAAAAACAAAGAACTATATCTGAATATTGTCCTTTCTAATAGGTCTTCTCCATACTTCACATGCAGAATATATAACTTAATCTATAAGTGGCTAAAATATTGGCACAATGACAGCAACATGCAGCTGTAAAGAACTAATGCCAAAATAAGAAGGAAGTGCCAATGAGCTGCTAACAAGGAGTTTTGGAAAAGAGAATGTTCAGGTATTCAGGGGAAAAAAGTGATAATGAAGAAAGCACTAATGAGGTTTCATTAAATAGTTGTTGTAGCTCACGAGTCATTTTACAGCCAGCTAGATTTGAAAATTACGTATTTGGTAGAGCAAAGAAAGGGTGCAGCATCTTCTATTGTTTTGGGAAGATATGCCAAGTCCTGACATCATTTTTCTGCGCCAGCAACTGGATATTACAAAAGACTTGTTCTTTCATTTAAAAAAATGGAGTGCCCCAAAGAGTCATCAATAGCAGTGGGCAGAAATGTTAAAGTTGTTATTAAGTCACCAGCAGCAGTAAAGTTACAATTCCATATGTACTTCAATAAAAGGATATGAACTGAGGGAAAAAGAAATTGTATATTAGTTTTTAAAACAATCGGGAGGATTTTTTTTTTTTTGCTTTTTTGGAGGGCAATTGGGGTTAAGTAACTTGCCCAAGGTCACACGGCTAGGTTTTTGTTTGTGTGTGTTAAGTGTCTGAGCCCAGATCCGAACCACCCACCACCCCCACTCACTGCACCACCTAGCCGCCCCTAGGATTTTTTTTGACATTTCTAAAAATTTTTCTTTTCTTTCTTTTTTTTTTTTTTTACAGACAAAAGCACAGATTAAATTTGCCTAGATGATGTAATACCTGAGAGGGCCCAGTGGTAGAACGTAACCAAGAGCAAAACACGATATGGGCTATTCATATGATTTACTTCCTTTTCAAAATCAGGAAGAGATGTGATTATCTATTCAAGAGAGGGGAAGAAAGAAAGTGTGTGTGTGTGTGTGTGTGTGTGTGTGTGTGTGTGTGTGTGTGTGTGTGTGTGTGAGAGAGAGAGAGAGAGAGAGAAAGAGAGAGAGAGAGAGAGAGAGAGAGAGAGAGAGAGGTGGTTGTGGTCTTCTTATTTTTGACTCTCAGCTATCTTTTTTATTTTTCTCATCCAATGTTATCTTTTTTTGTCTTTTTTAATTTATTTGTTTACTTTTAGTTTACAAGATTCAGTTCCACAATCCCTTGTGTTTCAAATTTTCTCCCTCTACCTCCCCCCCTACCATGGCAGCATGAAATCAATTATAGGATTTGCAAATACTTTCATTTTAGACATTAGTCAGGTTACAAAGAAGGATTGTGTTGGATGTAATGAACAATGGGAAAAAGGAAACAAAACCAAACAAGAAAAAGAGAGCAGGTAGCTTGCTTCAATCTGCATTCAAACTCCTGCTCTTTCTAGTTCTTTCTCTGAATGTAGACATCTCTCTCCATCATGAGTCTTTTGGAGTTGTCTTATAACTCTGCATTGCTGAGAAGAGTCCAGTCTATCCAAGTTGGTTGTCATTCATACGTTGTGTCTGTTATGATGTACAGATTTCTCCTGGTTCTGCTCTTCTCACTCAGCATCAGTTCGCATAGTCTCTCCAGTTAAACATGATGTCTGTCTGCTCCTCATTTCTTATAGCAAAATATTATTCTATTACATTCATATACCACAACTTTTTTAGCCATTCCTCAATTGATGGGCATCCTCTTAATTTTCAATTCTTTTCCACCACATAAAGAACTGCATTAAATATTTTGCACATATGTTTCTTCCTCCTACTTTTATGATCTCTTTGGGATATCAGCTATCTTTTTTTTTTTAATGATGATAGAAAATTGACAAACAATGAGTGACAACTTTCTGTTTTGTTCCATAAACAAAGCCAAGCTTTGCCAACCTTCTACATAAGTTTTAACGGTAAACACAGAGTTAAAAATAACCTTAGATTTGGTTAAGACCTTAGAGATTTTCTAGAACAAGGTGGTTTTGCAATTTGCAGAAGAAGCCACAGTGATTAAATCATTGATTCAAAGAATTTCATTGTTTGCCTGTTATTAGGAATATAGTTTTGAGGCCTTTTCCTTATAGTGAAGAAAATGTCTTAACTACAATCATTCTTGCTAGGTTAGTCTTCTCCCTCTAGAAAACATTTGCATGCCACCTTTTATATGTAAAAGTGGAGTTCAATGCAGTAATAGTAATGAGCGGAGGTTTAATGTCCTTACTTGATACATTCCTGCCAAAATCACAGGAAAATAGCCAGCTTTGTTAACATTTTGCTAGCCTGAAGTTCCTTAGAGAATAGATAAAAATATAAATCCTGAAAAAAATACTCCTAATTTACTCTTCATGTTTGGAGGAGCACATTAGCCATGTGTGCTTTCTTGAAATCTAGAAAAATAATGTATCCCTACTTTATTCCCATGCGCTTCTGTCCTCTTATACCCATTTTCTTTTCTAACTGGAACTCTACATGATAATGGGGAGGATTATACCTAGCCAAGAGGCAGTCTTCTTTCTGACTGTGTGCTTCCATCTGGGAGCATCTATCTTCTTTTTGTGGACTTGATAAATTAAAATACCTGCAGGAAAGTGTTCAAATTATTGTTTTTGTGACCCTCATTCTTCGTCTTCATAGCATGCCTCAAAACTGATGATATTGGAACAAAATATACATACAATTTTTAAGTCAAAACAACAGCAATAACCACAGGGAAAAAAACCCTCAGATTAAAGCCCTCTTATTTTACAGATGAACAAACTGAGGTTCATCTCAGGAGTGAAAGATTAAGTAAAGTCAATAAAGTACGAATTTGAATATTCTTTTAGACCTCTTTAGATTATTTCTATTTAAAATGAGCTGTAAATTTTGGTCAGTTGTGGTTTTTTTTTGTTTGTTTTCAATAAATACCAGCTCAGTATT
Source organism: Gymnobelideus leadbeateri (assembly GCA_011680675.1). NCBI lineage: Eukaryota > Metazoa > Chordata > Mammalia > Diprotodontia > Petauridae > Gymnobelideus > Gymnobelideus leadbeateri. Next base: position 108,206 of record WOXC01010096.1, on the reverse strand, counting down.
TATGACTTCTTTTGGGGAAAGAAATAGAGCTCTGCAGATTCCTGGAAGATATGCACTTGACCTTCTGTTCTTAAGACATGGTTTCATTAATCTTCACTATCAGGTATAAATATGATTCATCCATTATACAGTGGTTTCCAAAAGAAGCATCACTAGTATAATAAGTAAAGGAGGTTGTGACCTTGGGAACATGAGTGACAATGTTCCGGCTGTCCATTTATGCTGCTAGGTTTTATCATATGCCTCCCTCTTTTTATGTACCAAGATGGACCACCGAGACTATCTGAATGGGAGGTGGGGTATAGGGAAAGAGTCATGCATTAAAAAAAGGTGGTGGAATTTTCCTGCTGCTGAGAGTGTTTTTAACTAGTTCCTCTTCTATGTGAGCTGTTGGCCTAATTTGTATGCTTCCTTTGATATGATATTTCTTTCCTTCTTTTATGGTCCTGAGCACACTACACACATATATATGCATATAGGTATCTCTCTCTCTCTCTCTCTCTCTCTCTCTCTCTCTCTCTCTCTCTCTCTCTCTGCCTCTCTGTCTCTCTCTCTCTCTGTAAGATAGATAGATAGATAGATAGATAGATAGATAGATAGATAGATAGATAGATAGATATACATATATATGTTGCTTTTTATATAGGAAGAGAGATGAACATAATTAGAAGATGTGCATAAAAAGGTATTAAGCAGCATTTGATAGCAAAAGCAAAAAGGAAAAAGAAAAGAAAGAAATCTTACCCTTAACAAGGGATTTATTAAGAACTATTTGAAGTAAAGTTTCAAGTCATGAAAAAAATAATCCATTATATCTATTATATATTGTAGACTTGAAGACAGAAATAATATAGAGACTACCTATGTATTCTTCAAACATTCTGAGTGTAAGAGATTTTTTAGACGGATTTACTACTTGAGAAAATCTAGATAAATGGCAATGGCATACACACATACACATACACACACTTATATATACATATCTATGTATATATAGGTGTGTTTATAGCCCCATATTCAGTTGAGACAGAGATTTTAGCTGTAGTTGATTTGCAATATGATTTGATATTTGATATGCAATAATTATGTAGTATTTAAAGAAAGAGATCTGCCAGTAATTATTATTTAAATATAATATTCATGATAGTATTTATTATTAAAATTGACACAAATAATTCCTCAGCTTAATGTAAGTGAATTGCCCTGGCATGTCCAGATGTCCTGACTTGGAGGGACCAGGCATCCTATGCATCCTACTTGGGCATGTGGGTTTATAAACCCTTCCTTGGAAGACTGTATAACCAGAAAGAGCTTTGTCTTTTAAGAGAGATAGTTGTTCCTCCTTTAAAACACTTTCTTTCCTGCTTCTTATAGAGGTTGAATATCAAGCACAATATCACCCATACCTGGGAAATATGAATTGAACCAGAAAGTGGGAAAAGATATATTCCTTCCATCCCCTTCATTTTTTTTTTTGGCCCCATGAATCAGAAATTGGCCTAGGTTTGTTTTTGATTCTATTTGGTTTATCTTTCTCAGTTTCTAGGTACACAGACTAGAATTCCTGCCAGACACAAGAGTTTAAGCCATGATGACCTTGAAACCAAGATTTCAGATAGCTTTCTTAGCTACTCAGCCTAGTAGAGAAGATGAGAGAAGCCAGGGTGCCTGAGATTTCAGTCTGCTTGAGGGGAATTTTGGACTTGAAATTTAGAAATGTTTTCTACCTGAACTGACCTAATCTGTGAACCTAAATCTTCTTTCCCTCCCTAGGGATTGAGGTTGTGCAATGGGAAGGATTAATTCCCATGTATTAGGGTAGATATGTGATTATATATTTGAAACAAATATTCCTTTGTGGGAACTAATGTAACAGTTACTAAATAGAACCCAAATCTATAGTTGAGGGAGCACTATTCATAGATACAGAAGCCATCTCCCAAAAACATGTTATTGTTCAGTCACTTGAGTCATGCCCAAGTCTTCTTGACCCAATTTGGGGTTAACTTCGAAAAGATACTGGAGTGGTTTGTTATTTCCTTCAGCTCATGGAAACTGAGGCAAAAAGTTAAGTGACTTGTCCAGGGTCACTCACCTCATAACTGTCTGACTGGTACTCTGTGTATAACACCACCTAGGAGAAAAAATAGATAACCTGAAATAAAGAGCCCTAAATGAGAGGTGAAATGTAATATACCTGGCTGTCAGGCAGTGTGGGACAGGATGGAAAGTGTCACATTAACTATTTTTTTTTTAAATCAATAATAAACCAAATTTATTAAACCAATCCATATTAACCGTTATAGACTCTGTACTAATAGTGAGGGGGTGATGGGGTGCTTGGGATGTATATATGTTTGTAACGTCAATCTGAAGAGGGAAGAGTGATAAGGAGGGGGGGGAGGTAAGTGGTTCTGCCAGGGATACCTCCCTGGCATCCAGTCTGGAAGGAATTCACCAGGCTCAAGCAAACTTTGAAGCCGAAATTGTAAAGTTTATTGTCACGCTGTAGATAACAGCGGGCTAGATTCTTATGGAACCTGCAAACTCGCAGAGGCCGCAGACATAGTTTTAAGGGGTCAGTTATGCTAACTAGGTGAGTAAGGGTGGGATCAGGGAGGAGTTAAGGAGTGGTCAGTGCTCAAAGGACCATACACTTTTAATATCAACTGCGCAGGTGTATTGCCCATGATTCACTGGGAAATAGCTCAAGAGGGGGTCTAGCTGGAGGTGTGGTTCTAGGCCTGATACATCACTAAGAGTGCCCAGTCTGCCACCCACCAAGGTCATCAGAGACAGTGTGGGTCTATAATTGACTAAGGAGTTACCCTATAGATAAGGTATTGAAGAATTCATGGTGGGGCTGGCCACTCTAACTAAGGGAGATAACATTTACATAACTTATTGTTTCAGGCATAGATAAACAGGTCATGAGATGTTGCTGGGCAGAGCGCTGGAAGGGGGAAGGGGCAAAGTCAATGCTCTGAGGCTGGGGTGGGGGGGTGGAAATGTGATCTTACAGACTGCTTTTACAAATTGATTTTACAGACATAGATCCCAAAGCACCCCATTTACAAACTGATGTCACATTAACTATTAAATAGTATATATTTTATCTTTTTTTCTTACTGTACCTATGATTTTATCAATGTAGAAAGCTCCAAGTGAGGAACTGTCTTTATTGATGTAGATAAGCACTTTTTCTGAAGCTTACAGTACTAGAAAATCAACTGGGGAACTAGGAGGTTACCCAATTTGCCCAGAATAACACAGTCAGTACATCTATGAGGTGAGACTGGAACCCAAGTATTCCTGAAACTGAGGCCAGTCCTTGAAACACTAATTTGATTTTATGAAAGAGTAAAATGCAGCTGTGGAATATAATTGGCAATCTGATAGACTCCCTTCAGATCATTTCAATTGAATTATTTCCATTAGAAGCTGGATGTCCTTTTACAGTATTGCTCAAATATGGTACCTATAATTTATTTTTAAAAAGACTAGTCTTTGAATGCTTATTTTCTTCTTTAAATGTTTTTTTTTTTCCTACAAAGGAGAAAGGAGCTTACATCATAAGAAAAACTATAAGGCAGGTAGCATTTATATATGTAGTAGTATATGAATGTATATATGTACATATATATTTACACTATATATACACATATGTATGCATATTTATATAAACAACCTCATTTTAAAAAAATCCCTTTACGCTCACAATAAACCAGGCAGAGTTTTCTGTCTGTATCAGTTTTCTCATCTTAAAAATAGAGATAATAACTGCACCTACCTCACAGGCTTGTTCTGAGGGTAAGATCACATATGTTTTTGTAAAACTCTTTATAAACCTTAAAGAGCAACATAAAAGAGTCTGCTGCTGCACAATGCAGATCATTCTCTTACATATATGTATTTGTGAAAGATAGAATGTTTATAAGGTGCCTCCCATGTTTTAAAATACTATAATTATTAAATTTTTGTTGTTGTTTTGGGAAATAGTAATTTATTTTTCGACTTCCATGTAAAGACAGTTTTCAACATACATTTTTATAAAATTTTGAATTTCAAATTGTATCTCCCTCCCTCTCTTCTATCCTCATTCCCAAGATAGCAAGCAATCTGATATAAGTTATACATATGCAGTCATATAAACATATTTCCACAATAGTCATGCTGTGAAAGAAGACAAAGAACAAAATGGAAAAACCACAAACAAACAAACAAAAAAAGGAAAACAACATGCTCCAATCTGCTTTTAGACTTCATAGTTTTCCTCCAGATGTGGATAACATTTTTAATTAAACAAATGTTTTATTAACTTCTGGTTTAGATCATTCATTTCCACCAGATTTTGAGTTACAATTTTCCCCCATTTTTTCCCTACCCACCAGTCCAGAATAGCAGTCCCACAAGATATCCCCACATCCAATCTGCTCTCTCCCATATCTTCTCCCATACCCCCTTCAACTTTGCCATTAGGGCAAGGTGAATCTCTGAGCCCCAATGCCTGGATATCTTATGAAACATTATTTTTAAAACTTTGATTTTCAGATCCATTCCCTTCCTCCCTTGTCACCCACTCCCTCTGAGAAGATAAGCAATTCAGTATGTGTTGTACTTGTATAGCTATGCAAAACATTACCATAGTAGATATATTGTAAAAGACTGCTTATATTTCCCTCCCACCCATCTCACCTCCCACCTGGTCCATTCCCTACTTTGATCCTGTCCCTCTTTGAAAGTGGGTACTTCCACCTCCCCTCCCCCTAGAATGCCCTCCCCTCCATCATCCCCCCTCTCATCCCCCTTTCCCCTACTCTCCTGCAGGGTGAGATATCCCATTTAGTATGTATGTGATTCTCTCCTTGAGCCAACTTCAATGAGAATATGCTTTTGCCTTTTTGCCTTCCTGTTCTTCCCCTCCCCTGCAACTACTTCCCCTTGCCTCTTCTACATGAGATAGTTTACCCTACCCTGTCTCTCCCCATCTCCTCCTGCCACTTTCCTCTCTTACCTCTTAACTTCATCCCTTAAGTATCATCCCTTCCCATCATATTCAACCTGTGCCCTCTATCCATGTATAACTGTAAACATATATACACACATTCACATATGTATTCATATGACCATATACGCTTCTTCAATTATTTTCATACTGAGAAAGGTTTCATCAGACACAGTTATTGTTTTTCCATGTAGGAATGTAAATAGTTCAACTTTGATAAGTTCCTTTTGATTTATTTTCCCTGATTACTTTCTCAAGCATCTCTTGCTTCTTGTGTCTGTCAAATTTTCTATTCAACTCTGGTTTTTTCTTCAAGAATGCTTGAAAGTCCTCTATTCTACTGAATGACCATATTTTCCCCTGAAACAAGATACTCAGTTTTGCTGGGTAGGTGACCCATTGGCTTCAATCCCAGCTCTTTTGCCCTCTGGAATATCATATCCCATGCCTTCATTCCCTCAGTGTAGAACCTGCCAGGTCCTGTGCTATTCTGATTGTGTTTCCACAATATTGAAATTGTTTCTTCCTGGTTGCTTGGAGTATTTTCTCCTTCATCTGGCAGATTTGGAACCTGGCTATAATATTCCCAGGAGTTTTCTTTTTGGGATCCTTTTCAGGAGGTGATCGGTGCATTCTTTCAACCACTATTTCCCCCTCTGGGTCTAAAACATCAGAGCAATTTTCCTTGAGAATTTCTTTAAGGATGATTTCTAGGTTCTTTCTTTGATCATGGCTTTCAGGTAGTCCAATAATTTTTAAATTATCTCTCCTGGATCTATTTTCCAGGTCAGTGGTTTTTCCCATGAGGTATTTCACATTGCCTTCTATTCTTTCATTTATTTGGATCTGTTTAACAGCATCTTGATTTTTCATAAAGTCACTAGCTTCCATTTGCTCCAGTCTAACTCTTAAGAAATGAATCTCCTCAGTGAGCTTTTGAGATTATTTTTCCATCTGGCAAATTTGGCTTTTTAAGGCATTCTTCTCCTCATTGCCCTTTTGGGCCTCCTTTGTCATTTGAGTTAGTCTATTTTTTAAGGTGTTATTTTCCTCAGTCAGGCTGTTGACTGTCATTTCATACTTTTCTTGCATCTTTCATTTCTCTTCCCAATTTTTCCCCCACTTCTCTTACCTCCTTCTTAAGGTCCTCTATGGCCTGTAGCCAGCTTGTATTTTCATTTGGGGCTTTTGGTGCAGGGGTTCTGACCTCACAGTCCTCCTCCATGCTTTGATCCTCTTTGCCCCTAAAATAGGAATCCAAGGCATGTTGCCACTTAATTGCTTGATTTTGGGGCGTGTTGTCACAGTAGGACTCTGGGACCCGAGAGGAGAGCTTTGGTCCCAAACATGGGTTCTTCAAAATTTCTGCAGATTGGGTGGCCTCTGTAAAGCCTCCACCCACTCTGGTAAATTGGATACCAACCCCAAACTTCCCCTCCCCAGACCACAATCCAGGTCCAGGCAGTTTAAAGCAATAGCAATTAACCCCCAGACTTATTGCTGGATCTCCCTACAGTTTGCAGACCAGGAGCTAAAGCCACTTCTGACACTGCAAAATGGCTTGTGTGATGAATTTCTTCAGCAGCTTTTTGCCCCCAGGGGAGGAAGCTGACACGTTCCCCAAATACTGGTCCCAACGTCCATAGAGCACTAACCTCTCACTTTGTCCTGGGCATATCTGTGCTGATAATTGTGGAATCACCACAGCTGCTGGTGTTCTGGGGTCCCTCCAGCTGACTGCTGGCTCAGTCACCCTAGGGCTAAAACCACAGCTCAGGCTGGCCTGGGCTCAGTTCCCAGAGCGCTGTGCTCAGGGCTCCCTACAGGTATGCTGGGCTCTCCTCAGAGGGAGGTTAGCTTCTCTGTGTAGTTCTGTGGGTGCTTGGGCTCCAGAAGTTGTTCAGAATCCCCTTTTACATTATTTGGAAGTTGTGTAGGGCAGAGCACCTTGGAAGTGCTGTTTCTACTCCACCATCTTGGCTCTGCCCCCCTGGATAAAATTTTCCATCATGAATCTTTTGGCATTGTCTTGGATCATTATCTTGGTGAGAAGAGCTAAGTCAATCATAGATGATTATCACCCAATGTGGTTGTTACTGTGTACAATGTTTTCCTAATTCTGCTCACTTCACTCAGCATCAGTTCATATAAGTCTTTCCAAGATTTTCTGAAATCCACAAGCTCACAATCCACAATTTTTAGAGCATAATAGTATTCCATTACATTCTCATACCAAAATTTGTTCAGCCATTCTCCAATTGATAGGCATCCCCTCTATTTCCAATTCTTGGCCACCATAAAAAAAAGCTGCTATAAATATTTTTGCACACGTAGGTCCTTAATCATCATTATTGTTACTGCTACTACTTTACACAGAGTGTCAGGACCAGTTCCCACAAGAACATAATTGAACATCCCCAACCACAGTCTGAACTTCACCTCAAAATAAATAAATTATAATCCTGCATTAAAACAAACATAAAATATATCTTTTGAGGTTTATTTTGTTTTTGCTGCAGAAAAGTATAATTGCTTTCCATCAAAAGAACACAAATTCTGTTGTGATAACCTCTGATAACAACATAAGATAACCTTTGTGTGGAAGTCCACAGAAACAAGAATTCTTGTTATTCTTCTTATTATTATCCTTTAAATAGTATTCAATTGGGGGAGGGGAGGAAATAGAGCAATTTATACTGGCAAAGCAATAAGCAAGTTTAATTATCAAAAGGTTAGTATCCTTGATGAATATGAGTTATTTGAAAAAATTATACAAGTGATAACTAATAGGCTTTTGGTTGCTTAGTTGCTTAGTTTTTGGTTTGATGTTGACCAAAGATTTGATTCCATTCAAGTAGTGGTGGCTCAATAGCTAAGTAAGCTCTGGGCCTGCAATTAGGAAGACCTAGGTTCAAATTCAGCCTCAAGTACTCACTAGCTGCGGGACCCTGGGCAAGTCACTTAGTTTCTGTTTGCCTCAAGTTCCTCAGCTGTAAAATTGATATAACAGCACTTGCCTCCCAACATTGCTGCATCAAATGAGAAAATATTTGTAAAGCACAAAGCAAAGTGCCTAACATATAGTAAATGATGCTAATAAAAGATAAATGCTTATTCTCTTCCTTTCCCCCAATCAGAATAGGAAACTCCAATGAGGAATTCTTTTCTATCACTGCACCTTGACTTCTATTCTACTCTTATTAGAGAACTGCCTTAGGCATTTAAAGATTAAACATTTTTCAGTCGTTGAGCCTTACTCTTCCTGCCTCTGAAGTCAGCTATCTACAAATGTTCACTGCTCCTCAGTACCACACATTATGATATGGAGAAATAGAAAGGGATATGATAACTTTATTCTCTGTAACAATTTTAAAATATTGACTATTATTTAATATTTTACTTGTTCCTCAAAGAAGACATTTGTAGTATATGGAAATACCCTCTGTGGGTATTATGAAAATAAGAATTTTTATGGGTCCAAAGACATTTTGTCTAAAAAAATAGAAAAAATGAAATCTGAAAATTAAAAATAAATTAATTTTAAAGAAGAAAAGAAAAATACAAAATCCACATTACCTGTTGGACCTTCTTCATCTCTGCTTTCTACTAGTCTATTAAATTTTACATACATAGCTTAGAAAATGAAGGACTGCTGTTAAATTTTACTGTTATATCCTAACTACTGTATTATTGTTCTCCATATTGTTTACATGTTAGTTAATAAAAGACACAAGCATCAATTATTTAGGGCTTTAATTGAAACTGTAAAAAAAAATCATTTTATGAAGCACATACCCTAAAGAAGCAGCCAGGACAAATTATTGTAATTGTATAGCAGCATAAAACCATCCTGTCATCTGTCCTAGTTCTCAATATTATACAGAGATGCACCACTTATAAATATTTAAAAGAAACTACTGCTTTAATTGTTACTATTGTAGATTAACAATAAATAATAGCATTTCACTTGCAAATCTTCTAAATCATAGGACAGAAATATTGCTAAGCTCTAAAAACAATCTGGTTTGGGAAATATCTTCGATATGTAAGTGTTTCAGGAAATACAGGCTACTCTAATTAGAAGCCAAACTTTATTACGCATTCATCTGAATATCTTTCCTTGAATGACTGATTGCATTTTATGGATTGTGGGATTTGATTTTCTAATTGATTAAGGGTTTCATTTTGTAAGTCATCATTCTGAATTAAATAAAACTTCTATAGATACTAGAGCTCTGAAGAAAGAAGCAAAAGAAAAATCCTTAAAATTCAGTGTATTATGCATAATAACATGCATGTCATATATATTTAAGCTTTTTTGTATGCTTCAGAGAAGTAATATTAGAACTGTGTAAGCTAATTTTGATTATGTAAACTCATTTTGTTTTGTCCAGAAACTTCATTCATTTACCTTCCATCTATCCTATTGTCAGTGTATTTTTATAACCTTTTTGTTTTTGTACTAGACAGAGACAAAGTCATGGGATAAATGAAATATGCTCAGTCTCACAACGCACAATTGCACATTCATAATGTCAATGAAATTGAAACTTGGAGTTTTTTTGTTTGGTATGCTGACTTGGATAAATTGGAATTTTAGACATGAAACAACTATTGTTCTGAAAAAGTAATAGAGTTTTTCCTGATTGGGATTTGAAGAATGGTAAAATAAGAGAAGATAGAGAAAACCTTTCCGTTTACAATGTTGTGCTTATGAAAAAATAAATCACTCTTAAGAGACATCACTTCCCTTTTTTCTAATGAACTTTATCAAATACCAATATTTAATAGAAATTTTGACTATAACAATGCTATATGGAATTTTGCAGAATAACAATTATTCAGAAATTTATCTAATTGATTAATTACAGGGGGGAAACACAATTCAACTGCTAGGTTGTATATGTAATATATAACAAAATACATGAGATTATATATGTACATATATGCATATACATGTCTAGGTATATATGTGTATATAGATAGATATAGAGATATATCATACTTATCTCTACCATCAGAATGTAATTTCATTTTGAATAGAAATTATTTCATTTTTTTGTTCTTCTGAATCCAGGACCAAGCAGGGTGCCAGTTACATAGTAGAAGCTTAATAAATATTTGTTGATTAAGTGTGATAATATTACTGTGAAGTAAATACAGAAAGGATTATTCATACCTTAAAGGTGATATAGTTGAAGCCCCTTGTCTCCTCTATTTGGTTGTATTGAATGAGAGATCCCATATATACTCCTTCATGAAGATTCTACAAACTACTTCTTAAGTTTCCTCCATGTTTAAGCTGTTATCCAATTTCATTTCATATGGTCTATTAAACTGTAAACTTCCGAGAACAGTAAACATACATATTTGCTTGCCATTTCTAACTTGATGCTTAGAACAGAGCTTTGCACAAAGAAGATACCTCAGAAATACATGTTAGTGTGAATCACCTTTTAAGGTGTATTTCATTGTTATTTTATCATTAGTTCAATCCATCTTCAACTTATATTTTTCAAACTTTATTTCAACTCCCTTATGAATTTGTTCCCTTTTTTTCTGTACAAATAGCCCTTTTTCTTCAAGTATCAGCATCATGAGATATTTCACAAATGGCTGAACTGGCTTTGTGATGTTTATGGAAATTTCATGTCTGGACATTAAGCATACAATTTCCTCTCTCACACAATGTCAGTTGCTTGATTCTTGTTGACTTTCCTGGTTTGGTGTCAATAGAAAAGTTGCAGATGATAATGGTGTGAGGAGGTGAGGAAATGACGCTCCTTACAATAACTGGCATAGAATGTGGCATTGTTTTGCTTTGCTAATAGAAGCCCTAACATGCAAAGTTGCAAAAGGAAAAGAGATTTCACGGGACATATGTTTTCCACAGATCTAGTTAAAATTGGCATTTAGGTATAAAATATCAATATGTCAAATACATTCCTAATATAATTTTTATGACACCACAACATATTGTGAAGATTCACTCTTCTTGCCTGTGTTCTAATCTCACTTGACTCCTTTGGTGGTGTCTCTTCAGCTGCACTCTGACATTCTAGAAGAGTGATAAAACCTACACCATCATCATATTTTTCATGTTGCAAGCAATGTCTATAAGTATTTACTAGGGGCCTACTATGGAACAGGCATTGGGGATGCAAAGAAAGGCAAAATATGAAATATGGCATCTGCCTTTGAGGATCTCACAATCTAATGGGATGATAACATGCAAGAAAATATGTACCTAAAAAGCTAATAGAGGCTAAACAGGAAATAACCAACAGAGGCAAGGCACTAGAATTAAGAGAGATAGAGAAAAGCTGCTTGTAGAAGGTAAGATTTTAGTTGGTACTTGAAGAAAACTAGGGAAGCTGAGAGGCAGAGAAGAGATAGATAAGAAGAGAAAGCATTCCAGAAATAGGGAACAACCAGTAAAAATTTTCAGATGTACTGTCTTGTTCAAGTAATAGCAAGGAGGCCAGAGTCATTTGATTGAAAAATATGGGGGGGGGCTGGAGAGGGGTAAGGGTTTAAAAATATTTTATTTTCCCTCAATTACATGTAAAAACAATTTTTAGCATTTGTTATTGTTCTTTTAGTTTTGATTTCCAAATTCTATCCATCCCTCCCCTCCCCTTCCCTGAAACAGTAAGCAATCTAATATATATGTTATAGATGTTCAATAATTCGAAAGATTTCCATATCAGTCATTCTATGCAAGAAAACTCAAAAGGTAAGAAGAAAGAAAGAAAGAAAGAAAGAAAGAAAGAAAGAAAGAAAGAAAGAAAGAAAGAAAGAAAGAGAAAGAAAGAAAAAGAAAGAAGGAAGGAAGGAAGGAAGGAAGGAAGGAAGGAAGGAAGGAAGGAAGGAAGGAAGGAAGGAAGGAAGGAAAGAAAGAGGGTAAAAGAAATAGCAAAAACTATAGGACATTAAATTAAAAAGGGAAACAAAGAGCTGTTTCTTATACATTTACTCTTTTGAATGCATTTCAACCGTAAGCAGCAATTTAAATTCCAACTACATGGGACAAATTGTGGCTGTTTTCAAAAGAAATTGATAAGAAATCAAAAGAAAACTCTCAAGCAGAATCTTCAATAAGAGTATGTTTATTCTCATGCAATAGCCTGGTTGGAGGTGACTTCTTGCCTGTAGGTTGGGAGATTTGTCTTAGATTTGCTAAGATATTTCCTAAAATATATTCCTAATACAATGAGTTCCCACAGTCTTTCCAGTTAAATCCCCCATATTCATTAGATACACTTAAGACAAAAATGTCATTGCTGAGTGAGGACAAAAATGTGTGTGTGTGTGTGTGTGTGTGTGTGTGTGTTTAAGTTTGAAAAAAAATTAGAGATTACCAAAGGGGCAATTTGTGATGGGTAAAGGAAAGACTTTCTGATTTAAATAATACCTGCCTACATACTAAATGGGGCCATTCAAATTTGAAAATACAATATATTCAGTGTGATCAAACCACTTAAAAACCAGCTGGTATTTCTTGCTCAGTAAAAAACCTATGTAGAATAGCATGCAAATGGATTGGCATGGACTTTCTAGGTCAAGCAAGAAAATTTATCACATTGTACTTTCTATGTCACTCTGCTGTTCTTTAAAGATACTGCCAAAAATGCAGGGATATTTTCATGGTCACTGAAAGGCACTTTTATTTTGCCCCCTTTCAGATAATGGCATTATGATTAACTTGCATTTTTGAGTGCTCATTTACCAAGTTTGTGTGTAGCACTTAATGTCTCTCCAAGCAACCTTCAATTGCTGCCTGACTCAGAGAGGTAGAATGGGATAAAAACAAGGATGTTGGACAAGGAAGGGGGAAAATTGGGCTCTTTTCCAAGCTGTATTACTAACTGGCTCTCTGACCTTGGGCAATTCACTTAAACCTGCTGCTCCTCATTTTCCTCAACTGTAAAATGGTGTTGGGCTTGGTGATTTCTGGGTTGTTCCCAGCATTAAAATTCTATGACTTGCTGCCTATAATAACAACTTTCATTTATACATACACATATGCCAGTGCCTTTAAGTTTACAAATTCCTCATAATAGCCCTGTGGGGTACTTATTGCAAGTATGATTTTCCCCATTTAAAAAGTCTACCATGTATTTCAAGGACAAAATTTATTCCTCTACCATATTCTTTAAAGGATAACTTACCTACCCAGTACTCTCCCTCATGAATTCTCTTCTTCAAACAAACTGGCCAATTCATTTTTCCTCTAACATGCTAGGCAAATTCTAATCTCATGTTTTCTACTCTGCTTAGAATGATTTTCCCATTTTCCCCTTGTATTAGTCTTCCTCATTCTGTGGGGCCTCATTAAAGTTTCACCTACTCTATTAAACCTTCCAAAATGCCTCTCTTCTTCAATATTTATTCTCTCCACTGAGGTCCTGTTGAAGTTAGTATATTACCTTAAATCTAATTATTGGGAGGTGGAACCAAAGACAGGGACTAACCTAAGCTCTCTCAAATCCCTCCCCTCCAGAAAAAATCATTAAGATAATGCCTAAAATTAAATCCTGAGGAACCAACAAAAAGTTGGGGTGAAAAAATTATCCAGCCCATAACAACTTGGAAGGTTGACAGGAAAGGTCTTTCTCACTAGAGTTGTGGTTGGACCAGGAGTCCAGCACAGACTGTGCAGCACAGGGTTGCCTGGGTTCCAGCAGTAGACCTTAGAAGAGCAGCAGCTTTGGGAGATCTCAACCTACTAGAAGGTAAGGGAATGAGAAGGTAAGAGCAGGAGAGCATTTGCAGGCACTGGATATAAGGCTGTTCCATTACCCATATCCAGTTCTGGGTTTCAGTCTCACAGCTAAAAGGCATTCCTTCAGGAGTCCAGGTCACAGTCCCAGGGTGGAAAAGAATATTTGTTATTTTTCAAAGACCAGAACACAGGTCAGGAGAACAGTGACAACACCTCTCCTTATATCATACCAATGCAGAAGAACCAAAAATCTACAGAGTCCTAGGGCTGATAATGAAAATAATAGCAAAAGAGGCCTGAAGCTTTGGACAATGGACCCTTCATCCTGGAAAAAAAGAAAGAGTTTAATTTAAAATGAATGCACAAGTCAAGAAATAGGGTAGAAAAAAAAGAAATAACAAATACATGACCAAAAAAGTGATTATCTTAAGTGACATCTTAAAAATCAGAATTTGACAAATGGAAAAGCAGGTACAAAAAGTCACTGAAGAAAATAACTCTTTAAAAATCAGAATTGGACAATGAGACATCAAGAAACAATAAATCAAAGTCAAAAGAATGAAAAATAGAAGGAAATATGAAAATATCATATTGGAAAAATAACTGATCTAGAAAATAGATCCTGAAGAGATAATTTAAGAATTATTCAACTTTTTGAAAGCAACGATTAGAAAAAGAATCTAAACATCTTTCAAGAAATTATCAAGGAAAACTGCCCTGATTCTAGAACAGAGGTTAAAACAGAAATTGAAAGACTCCACCTATCACCTCCTAAAAAAGATCGTAAAATGAAAACTCCCTGCCATGTTATATCCAAATTTCAGGGCTCCAAAGTCAAGAAGAAAATATTGCAAGCAGCCAGGAAACAAACAAACACAATAAGGATAACATGGGAATTAGCTGATTTTACATTACAGAATCAGATGACTTGGAATGTAATATTCCAGTGGGCAAAAAAAGTTAGGATTACACCAAAAAATCACCAACCCATCCAAACTGAGTACAATCCTTCAGGAGAAAAAAAAAAGAGTATTAAATGAAACAGAGGACTTTTGTGTATTCCTGATGAACACCAGAACTGTTAAGCAAATTTGGCTTTAAATATAAGACTCAAGAGAAGCATGAAAAGGTAAATAGAGATGAGAAACCCTAAGGGATTAAATAATTTCAAACTATTTACATGTTTATGTGAGAAAATGATATTTATAAATTCTAAGAAATTTCTCCTTATTAGGATAGTGAGAAGGAGAATACATAGACAGGGAGCATCAGTGTGAGTTGACTATGGTGGAATGATTTTTTAAAAAATGAAGGGGTGAGAAAGAAAGACACTTGGAGAAAGGGAAAGAGAAAGGTAGAATGGAGTAAATTATTACACATGTGAGAAGTGTGAAAGAAAGAAATTTTATAGGAGAACACAATGGGTAGCATTGTAGGAAACATAATTAATAGCAAGTTATGTTTGAATATTCTCTTAATGGCTCATAGAAGAATAATATACATATGCAATTGAGTATAAAAATTAATATTGCCCTACATGGAAATAGGAGGCAACAAGGATTATAGAAATGGGGGAGTAGTCGAAGGGAGTGTAGATTGCAGGAAGCAATGTTCAGAAGCAAAACAAAATTTTGAGAATAAATAGGGAAAAAAAGAGAGAGATAGAACATAAAGAGAGGGGAAATAGGATGGACAGAAATACACAATGAGTAATAATACACATGAAAGTGAATGTGATGAACTCACACATAAAACAGAAGCAAACAGTAGAGTAGTTTAAAAATCAGAATACAAAATTTATGCTGTTTGCAAGAAAGACACTTGAAGCAGAGAGACATACACAGACCAAGGTAAAGGACTGGAGCACAATCTATGACACTTCAGTTGAGGTAACAAACACACACACACACACACACACACACACACACACACACACGAATAATTGTAGTAATCATGATATCAGACAAAGAAAAAATAGAACTAATTAAGAGATAACCAAGAAAGCTATATTTTGCTAAAATATCAAATACAAAATTTTGCTAAAATATCAAATACAAAATATTTTGTCACAATAGATAGTGAGATAATATTAATATTAAATTTATATAGAGCAAACAGTATGATATCAAAATTCTTAAAGGAAAATTTTAATGTGTTATAAAAGAAAATGGACAGTAAAACTAAACTAGTGGGCATTCAACTTTCCTCTCTTGCTTATTTTATTCCAAAATCAAAAATAAAATAAACTTAAGAAAAAGATAAAAATTACAACAATGAAATTGCAAACAATATCTGTGGGATGTAGTCAAAACAGTACTTAGAAGAAAATGTATATCTCTAAAAACTTACAACAATAAAACAGAGAAAGAACAAATCCATAAATTAGTCACAAAATTAAAAAAAGAAAAATAGTAATTCTCTATTAAATACCAAATTAGAAATTCTGAAAATCAAAGGAGAGATGAATAAAATTGAAAGCAAGCAAACCACTGAACTAATAAATAAAGTAGGAGCTTATTTTAGGGAACAAAATAAAATAGAGAAACCATTAGTTAATTTGATTTTTAAAAAGAGGGAAACCAAACTACCCATGCCAAAAATGAAAAAAAAGCAAATTCACTACCAATGAAGAGGAAATCAAAGTAAATATTAGGAGGTATTTTGCCCATTTATATGTCAATAAATCTGACAATCTAAGCTAAATGGATGGATGTTTTTAAAAATATATGAACTGCCCAGAACAACAGTAGAAGAAATAAAATACTTACAAAATCATATCTTACAGGGGGAAAAAATGGACAAGCCATCAATGAGTTTCCAAGGGAAAAAAATACTCAGGACCAGATGTATTAATGAGTGAATTCTACCAAACATTAAAAGAATAATTATTTCTAATACTACACAAATTATTTAAACAAATAAGCAAAAAAGGAGTCTTAACAAATTGTTTTTTGACAAAATATTGTGCTGTGTCATAAACCAGAAAGAGGAAAGAAAACAGAGAAAGAAACCTATAGACAAAATTCCTTCATGAATATTAATGCAAAAAACATTAAACAAAATGCTAACAAAGAAGGTAAGTAATATATCCCAAAGTTATATACTATGACCAGTTGGAGTTTATACCAGGAGTGCAGAGCTGGTTCAGTATAATTGACTAGGGAAACTGTCAGTATAATTGACTAAATCAATAACAAAACCAACGGAAATCATATGATTATCTCAATAAATGCAGAAAAAAAGATACTGTCAAAATACAATACTTATTTATATTAAACACACAAACACTAAAGTTTGAAAATGTAGTTTTCCTTAAAATGATAGGTGGTTTCTATCTTAAGATGCTTAAAAACTTTTAACAAAAGACAGCACTCATTACTATTAAAAGCCTGGAAAGTATAGGAATAAATGAAGCTTTCTATGAAATAATAAGCCATATCTCTCTAAAACCATCAGCAGGTATTATCTTTAACAGAGATAAGCCAGAAGCCTTTCCAATAAGATATAGAATGAAGCAGGGTTACCCTTTACCACTACTATCATTCAATTTTGAGCTAGTAATTCTAGCTATAACTATAAAAGAAAAAAAATAAAGGAATTAGAATAGGCAACCAGAAAACAAAACTATTGCTCTTTGCAGATGATACAATGGTATGCTTAGAAAATCAATGAAAAACAAGTTGGTAGAATTAACAACCTTAGCAATGCTGCAGAATATAAAATAAACCTAGATAAGTCAATCAGCATTTCTATGTGCTACCAACAAGCCCAAGCAGCTGCGGTTTTAGACCCAGGGTGGCCAGGCCAGCACCTGGCTGGAGGGACCCCAGAACACCAGCAACTCTGGCAATTCCAGAATTATCAGCACAGATATGCCTAGGACAAAGTGAGAGGTTAGTGCCCTATGGACTTTGGGATCAGTATTTGGGGAATGCATTGGCTTCCTACCCTGGGGGCAAAAAGATGCTGAAGAAACTCGGCAAAGAATCCATTTTGCAGAGTCAGTGGTGGCTCTAGCTCCTGGTCTGGGAACTGCAGGGAGATCCAGCAATCAGTCTGAGGGTTAATCACTCTTATTTTAAAGAGCCTGGATCTGTATTGTGGTCTGGGGGGGGCGGGGGAGTTTTGGGTGGGTATCCAATTTCCAGAGAGGGTGGAGGCTTTACAAAGGCCACCCAACCTGCAGAAATTGTGAAGACCCCACGTCTGGGACCGAAGCTCTCCTGTCTGCTGGCAGAGTCCTACTGTGACAACAAGCCCAAAATTCAAGTAATTAATTGGCAATATGCCTAGGCAAAAGAAACAAAATAAACAGAAATTCAACATTGGACTCCTATTTTAGGGGCAAAGAGGATCAAAGCATGGAGGAGGACTGTGAGGTCAGAACTCCAGCACCAAAAGCCCCAAATGAAATATAAGCTGGCTACAAGCCATAGAGGACCTTAAGAAGCAGATAAGAGAAGTGGGGGAAAATTGGGAAGAGAAATGATAAAGATGCAAGAAAAGTATGAAATGACAGTCAACAGCCTGACTGAGGAAAATAACACCTTAAAAAATAGACTAACTCAAATGACAAAGGAGGCCCAAAAGGGCAATGAGGAGAAGAATGCCTTAAAAAGCCAAATTTGCCAGATGGAAAAATTTTACGTCCTTAAAAGCCAAATTTGCCAGATGGAAAAATAATCTCAAAAGCTCACTGTGGAGATTCATTCCTTCAGAGTTAGACTGGAGCAAATGGAAGCTAATGACTTTATGAGAAATCAAGATGCTGTTAAACAGATCCAAACAAATGAAAGAATAGAAGGCAATGTGAAATACCTCATAGGAGAAACCACTGACCTGGAAAATGGATCCAGGAGAGATAATTTTAAAATTATTGGACTACCTGAAAGCCATGATCAAAGAAAAAACCTAGAAATCATCCTTAAAGAAATTCTCAAGGAAAATTGCCCTGATGTTTTAGACCCAGAGGGCAAAATAGAGGTTGAAAGAATCCACCAATCACCTCCTGAAAAGGATCCCAAAAAGAAAACTCCTAGGAATATTATAGCCAGGTTCCAGAACTCCCAGATGAAGGAGAAAATACTCCAAGCAACCAGGAAGAAACAATTTCAATATTGTGGAAACACAATCAGAATAGCACAGGACCTGGCAGGTTCTACACTGAGGGAATGAAGCGCATGGGATATGATATTCCAGAGGGCAAAAGAGCTGGGATTGAAGCCAAGGGTCACCTACCCAGAAAAACTGAGTATCTTGTTTCAGGAGAAAATATGGTCATTCAGTGGAATAGAGGACTTTCAAGCATTCTTGAGGAAAAAACCAGAGTTGAATAGAAAATTTGACATTCAGACACAAGAAACAAATGATGCTTGAGAAAGTAATCAAGGGAAAGAAATCAAAAGGAACTTATCAAAGTTGAACTATTTACATCCCTACATGGAAAAAAAATAACTGTGTCTGATGAAACCTTTCTCATTATGTAAATAATTGAAGAAGGGTATATGATCATATGAATACATATGTGAATGGGTGTATATATATATTTACAGTTATACATGGATAGAGGGCACAGGTTGAATTTGATGGGAAGAGATGATACTTAAGGGGTGAAGTTAAGAAGTGAGAAAGGAATGTGGCAAGAGGAAATGGGGAGAGACAGGGTAGGATAAAATATCTCATGTAGAAGAGGCAAGGGGAAGTATTTGCAGGGTAGGGGAAGAACAGGAAGGCAAAAAGGCAAAACCATGGCTCAAGGAGAGGATCACATACATACTAAATGGGATATCTCACCCTGCAGGAGAGTAGGGAAAAGGGGGATGAGAAGAGGGGTGAAGGAGGGGAGGACATTCTAGGGGGAGGGGAGGGTGGAAGTACCCACTTTCAAAGAGGGACAGGATCAAAGTAGGGAATGGACCAGGTGGGAGGTGAGATGCGTGGGAGGGAAATATAAGCAGTCATTTACAATATATCTACTATGGTAATATTTTGCATACCTATACATGTACAACACATACTGAATTGCTTATCTTCTCAGAGGGAGTGGGTGACAAGGGAGGAAAGGAATGGATCTGAAAATTGAAGTTATAAATTAAATGTTTCATAAGATGTCCAGGCATTGGGGCTCAGAGATTCACCTTGCCCTAATGGCAAAGTTGAAGGGGGTATGGGAGAAGATATGGGAGAGAGCAGATTGGATGTGGGCATATCTAGTGGGACTGCTATTCTGGGGTGGTGGGTTGGGAAAAATTGGGGGAAAAATAGTAACTCAAAATCTGCTGGAAATGAATGATGTAAACCAGAAGTTAAGAAAGCATTTGTTTAACGAAAGTAAGAGAGAGAGAGAGAGAGAGAGAGAGAGAGAGAGAGAGAGAGAGAGAGAGAGAGAGAGAGAAAGAGAGAGAGAGAGAGAGAGAGACTTACACAGGTTAAGTTGAATGTGAAGGAATGATACCTAAAAATATAAAATTAAGGGGAGAGAGTGGAAGATTTTGGGAGACACAGAAAGGAAGACATAAAATGGTGTAAATTACCTTACACAAAAGAGGCAAGAAAACGTTTCACTGTGGAGAGGAAGAGTGGGGAAGTGAGAGGGAATGAATGAACCTTACTCTCAATGGATTTGGCTTAAGGAGGGAATAATGTACATACTCAACTGGGTTTCTTACCCTACAGCGAAGGCAGAACAGGAAGTTTGGAACATGAAAGAGCAGAGCAGATAAAAGCTCAAGTACAACCTAGGACCAAGCAGAAGTGAGAGAGAGGGCGGCTAGGTGGCGCAGTGAATAGAGCACTGGCCCTGGAGTCAGAAGGACCTGAGTTCGGAGCCGGCCTCGGACACTTAATCCATACAAACAAAAACCTAGCCGTGTAACCTTGGGCAAGTTACTTAACCCCAATTGCCCTAAAGGGGTAGCTAGGTGGTGCAGTGAGTAAGAGCGCAGGCCTCGGAGTTGGGATGACCCGAGATCGAATCTGGCCTCAGAAAATGAGCACCCGCACATAAATAATGACTAGCCGTGTAACCTTGAGCAAGTTACTTAACCCCAATTGCTTAAAAAAAAAAAAGAAGTGAGAGAGAATGCTTGAGGTTTTAGGATTCTGTTTGTTGTTCTGTGTTTATGTTCCTTTGTTAGACAGAAGCATTCTTTCTGTTGATTTGTGTTACTTTGTTAGAAAGTGAATTGAGATGATAGTGCCGGCCTTGTGTATAAATATTCTTGTAGCTCTGTTAAGTTTTGTCTTCCAAGAAACAGAAACTGTGAAGCCCAGTCTCCATGGGCTGAGATATAGAATGTAGTAGAGAGCTGTCTGTGTGAGAAACCAGGGAAAACTTGGGCAAATCCAGGCAAAAGCTGGAAGAACTGCCTACCTATAAATCCAGGCAACAGTCAGGTGAATCCAAAAAGAATTAGAAGTATAGAAGAGGAGCAGTGGGGTTTGGAAGTCAGCCTTGAGTTAAGATGAAAGGAGACTTTACTTGGGTACTCAGTGCTGACTGATGATATTATAACTTACTATCACCTAGGGGTGGATGGTGTTTGTACTTTCTGCTACCTCTTAAGGATGATTGGCTTAAGGATGATTACCCCTTAAAGATGATCAGTTTAAGGATTAGCCTGGAGTCAAGATGAAAGAAGACATGACTTGGGTACTCTATATTGATTGAGATTGTAACTTACTGAATGATGTGTTTTGTTTAAAATTATGTGGCCACCTTAGTAATAAGTTGTTGTTATATTGTTATTAATGTTGTGCTTTTGTAATTTCTTGAATGTTTTGCTTTAGTTTACTGCTGAACAAATAAAGAATTTGTTATACTATGTGATTAGATCCTTAAATTTATTCACAGCATAAGTCCTCAGGAGAGCTGCTTGTGATTGGTTTTACACCAGCCAGAAGATAAAATATTACAGGAAACAAGAAAAGAACAATTTAAATATGGTGGTACCACAATCAGAATCACACAAGACTTAACATCAGTGAAACCAATAGGCCATAGGTCTTGGAACACTATATATCAAAGAGCAATAGAACTGAGGTTCCAGTTGAACATATCATACCCAGTAAAGCTAATAATAAACATGAATGGAAAAGAAAAAGAAAAGAAAACATGGAAATGTAATGAACTGTCAGATTTTTAGGATTTTGTTTTTTTTTAAAGCTGAATTTAATAGAAGATTTGACATATAAGAGCCAAGAGAAATATTAAGTAAAAACTAACAGCAAGTACCTTAGCATACTTAGGATGGCTGCTAGCACAGGTTCTTTTATCTACTTTTCTAAAGGAAAGAAACAAGTTAACAATCTTACTTTAATCAACCATATATATCATTCACTTAATTCAGGGGAAAATGTCAGCACTGTGAACTTCAGAAAATACAAATATGAATTACAAGCAGACAAAAAATATAGACAGAGAAAATAACACAATTCAAAAGACAAACAGATAGGGCTTCTATGTGTCTGACCATTGCATACATACATAGTTAGCTACCAGAGAGAGATGCACCAACATCTGGGTTTTCAAAGCTAGGGCTCAACAGCTACACACAGAGTTTCATCTGGCCAATTCCCAGTACCCTTCTCATAAGTGAGACTCAAAGCAAAACCTCACCTCAGAGTGTGTGTGTGTGTGTGTGTGTGTGTGTGTGTGTGTGTGTGTGTGTCTGTGTGTGTGTACACACACACACACATACATACATACATACATATATACCCCTCTTCAGGGTCAGAGGATATTACAACTTTTCTGACTCATTGTGTAATTACAAAGTAACAAATGTTGTGGGCCTTCCTTGAAAACAAGCCTTGCCTAAGCAAGTTTCTCTTGTTGGGCTCCAAGTGAGGCCCATTAAGGGACGGGGAAGATCTTCAAATTCCCTAGGCCTATTAAAGGGCAGCGAAGATCTTCAAAACCCTTTACAATTATACAAACTAAAGACTAATCACAAGGGACTCAATAAGAACAAACTGTTTACCTTTTTCATGAGGAAATGTAAAACGTATATCTAAGATGGTTATTAGTGATTGGGTAATTCACAAGAAGGAATAGGGTAGAACTGAATGTGATATGATATTACAGTGTAAAACCATTTAGGAATACTTAAAAAGAGAAATTATAAAAATGAGGTGTGAGAAGAACTTACACAGTTCTCTGTATGTATGTGTGTGTGTATATAAGTCTTACATATATGCATATACATGCATATATCTGTATATGAGTATGATTATAGTTATCTAAGTGTATGTATGTATAAGTGTATGCATGTATGTGTATATGTGTGTATGTGATGTGTACATATCTGTGTCATGTATGCATATGTATATGCACGTATGTATGTGTGTATGTATGCATATCTGGGGTTAATTATAGCCCTTGGTGAGAGAGATAACAGGGGGAATAACAAACTCAAAAGTGCACAGCAAAGAACAAAATAAAACTTACAAAGAAGCAAAGATGGAAAGCTCTCAACACAGAATTCATTATATAGGCTTTCTAGAAATGGAAACTTATTGCTGTGTATTTTGAATACTCTTTCCCATTATGCTTTGTACCTGGAATTTTTTTTTTGCATTATTTAAGTTTTATTATTTTTATTTTATTTTATTTATTATTTTTATTTATTTTATTATTTACATTACCAGACAATTTTTTAATTATTTGGCATTTAGTGTTATTATTTATGTTTGTTTCTTTTTATTTTGTTTTTAATTTTTTTTAATCTTCAAAAAGAAAACAATAGATATGTGCATGGTGGGCATAATTAGGATGAAATATAGTACCAACTTTCCCAATTGTATACACATAAATTTGACAATCTTAGTTGTAATGGATGAATATTTACAAAAATACAAGTTGCCCAGATTAACTGAAGAGGAAATAAATTACTTAAATAACCCCATCTCAGAAAAAGAAATCAAATGAGCCATCAGTGAACTCCCTAGGAAAAAATCTCCAGGGCATTTAAAGAACAATTGATTCTAATACTCTACAAACTATTTGGGAAAATTAGTGAGAAAGGAGTCCTACCAAATTCTTTCTAAGACACAAATATGGTACTGATACATAAATCAGGAAGAGATAAAACAAAACAGAGATAAAAGAAAAAGAAAAGCATAGACCAGTTTCCCTCATGAATATAGATGCAAAAATTGTAAATAAAATATTATCTAAAAGACTACAGCAACTTATCAAAAGAATAATACATTTTGATCAGGTAGAATTTATTCCAGGAATGCACGGATGGTATAATATTAGGAAAACCATCAATATAATTGATCATATCAACAATCAAACTAGCAGAAAACACATGATTATCTCAATAGATGCAGAAAAGACTTTTGACAAAATACAATATCCATTCCTATTAAAAACACTAGAAAGTATAGGAATAAATGGAGCCTTCCTTATAATAATAGGTAACATCTATTTAAAACCTTCAGCAAGTATTATATGCAATGGGGATAAGCTAGAAGCATTTCCAATAAGATCAGGAGTGAAACAAGGGTGTCCATTATCACCCTTCTTAGTCAATCTGGTACTAGAAATGTGAGCAGTAGCAATTAGAGGGGAAAAAAAGAAATTGAAGGAATTAAATTAGGCAAAGAAGAGACCAAGCTATCACTCTTTGCTGGTAATATAATGACATGCTTAGAGAATCCAAGAGAATCAAATAAAAAACTACTTGAGACAATAAATAAATTTGGTAAAGTTGCAGGATATGAAAGAAACCCACATAAATTCTCGGCGTTCCTAAATATCTCTAATGAAATTCGACAGCAAGAGATAGAAAGAGAAATCCTATTTCAAGTTACTGTAGACATTATAAAATATTTGGGAATCTACCTGCCAAAACAAACCCAGGACCTATATGAACACAACTACAAATCACTTCTCACACAAATAACGTCAGATATAACTAATTTGAAAAATGTTAAGTCTGGGTTGAGCTAATATAATAAAAATGACAATTTTACCCAAACTAAATTATATATTTAGTGCTGCGCCAATCAATTTAGCAAAAACCTACTTTATTGAGCTAAAAAAAATAGTAACAAAATTTATTTGGAAGAACAAATTGTCCAGAATATCAAGGGAATTAATGAAAAGAAATGCTAGGGAAGGTGGACTGGCTATACCAAATTTTAATCTGTATTATAAAGCAGCAGTCATCAAAACTATTTGGTACTAGCTGAGGAACAGAGTAGTGGATCAATGGAATAGATTGGGTGCACGAGACTCAGCAATCTATGAGTATAGAAATCTATTGTTTGATAAACCCAAAGACCCCAGTTTTGGGGATAAGAATGAACTATTTGACAAAAATTGCTGGGGAAAATGGAATATAGTATGGCAGAAACTGGGCATAGACCATTATCTAACACCATATACCAAAATCAATTATAAATGGCTGCATGATCTAGGCATAAAGTATAATACTCTAAGCAATCTCAGAATGCAAGGAATAGTTTACCTTGTGGAGAGAGGGAAGACTTTATGACCAAACAAGAATTAGAGAGCATTATAAAATGCAAGACAGATATTTTGATTACGTTAAATTGAAAAGCTTCTGTACAAAAAAAGCCAATGTAACCGAGATTAAAAGGGAGGTGTGAAATTGGGAAAGAATTTTTACAACCTATTTCTCTGATAAAGGACTCATTTCTAAAATATACAGAGAACTGAGTCAAATCTATAAGAATACAAGTCATTCCCCAATTGATAAATGGCCAAAGGATATGAACAGGTAGTTTTCAGAGAAAGAAATTAAATATATATATAAGCATATGAAGAAATGCTCTAAATCACTATTGATTAGAGAAATGCAAATCAAAACAACTCTGAGGTGCCATATCTTACCAGTCGAATTGGCTAAGAGGGCAAAACAGGAAAATGACAAATGCTGGAGAGGATGTGGAAAAATTGAAACAATGCATTGCTGGTGGAGTTGTGTACTGATCCAACCATTCTGGAGAGCAATCTGGAATTATGCCTAAAGGGCTATAAATAATTTCATACTCTTTGACCCAGCAATACCACTTCTAGAGTTATATCCCAAAGAGATCATAGTAGTGGGAGGAAGACCCATATGTACAGAAATATTTATAGGAGTTCTTTTTGTGGGGGCAAAGAATTGGAAATTAAGGGGGTGCCCATCAATCAGGGAATGGTTGAACAAGTTGTGGTATATGCATATAATGGAATACTATTGTGCTATAAGTAACGAGGAGCAGATGAACTTCATATTTACTTGAGAGGCTTGTATGAACTAATGCTGATTGAGAAGAGTAGAACCAGGAGAAATTTGTACACAATCACAGGCACAACATATGTGTGATGACCAGCTATGATAGACTGTACTTTTCTCAGCAATGCAGTGATGTAAGTCAATCCCAAAAGACTCATCATGGAGAGAGATGTCTACATGCAGAGAAAGAACTAGAAAGAACTGAGTTTGAATCCTGATTGAAGCAAACTACTTGATCTTTTTTCTTTTTCTTTTTTGGTTTTATTTCCTCTTTACCATTTTTCATTTCACCTGGTACAATCAGCCTTTGTAATGTGATTAATGTTTAATGTGAAAGGATTTGCAGATCCTATTCTTGATTGAATGCCTTCATGCTGGGGGGGTGGGGCAGTGAGGGAGGAGAGGAAGGGAAAGGGAATTTGAAACTCAAGGAATTGTGGAATTGAGTCTTGTAAACTAAAAGTAAACAAACCAATTAATAAAGACAAAAAAAAAAGAAATATATTACAAACAAAGGATTGTGCAGCTATAAGTGTTATCATCAGATAACGTCAAGCAACAAAAGATTGGTTAGAGACAGCAAAAAAAAAAAAGGAATAACCATTGTGATTCAATGATATATAAAATGTAAAGAGAAGAACACAACCATCAGTATTTTGGGTACACCACCTGTAGAGGTTGTTTGCTCGGGCATGGATATGGAGATACATGCAAAGAGGATGCTCAGACAGATTGTGTACTATTAGGAGAATCCATCTTTATGAGATCATAGATCCACTGAAGTATGAAGGTGTATAGGTATTTTCTCCCAAATAGAATTAATGCTCTTTTTCATTCATGTCTAACTGGTACCATAGCATAGAGCTTAATATTTACTGAATGTATTGAATTTTTTTTTCACTTTTGTAGGGCAGTTGGGGTTAAGTAACTTGCCCAAGGTCACATGGCTAGGTTTTTGTTTGTGTCTGCTTTAAGTGTCTAAGGCCGTATCCGAAGTCAGGTCCTCCTGACTCCAGGGCCGACGCTTTACTCATTGTGCCACCTCGATGCCCACAAGTGTATTGAACTTAATGGCAGAGAGCATGATATTGCTATAACATGTTACCATAAATTGAGTATGTCGATTTTTACAATTGTAATCACCCAAGTCTAAAATATATGAAATTTCTTACCATAAAGAATTCTGATAAATTATATCCTATTTGTGATGAGTCAAAAAGAAAATTATCTTGTTCTTATCTCTTCAATGATCCTGATAGCTTAGAGAAAAATATTCTATATCACCAATAAAATCATGCAATCACCATGGGAATCAGATCACACAATGGATAAAAGATCTCAAATTTGGAAAGCTGTTTAAGGTTTAGTAGCACTTTCTGTCTTTCACCAAAGTACTTTATAAATTAAATATGTCTAATGGTTGATCTAATAATTAAATAAATGTTGTGAGTATAACTTAGTTTATTTACTATTTGATCTAAGCCCTTCGGGAGAAGAACAGATAACATGTATGGTTGGTTCTATACCATTTATCTTCCTTTATATAGTTTCCTATTCTAATGTCAGTTCTTTTTCACTTGAAGATTTCTCTGCAATACATATTAAATCAATAAATGATTATATGCATGGGTGGTATAAATGATGTGCTATACTTAATTCAAAATCTAATAATCCAAAGTGGTTTCCATGTGATTTTTTTTTGGAAAGATAGATTTTGACATTATATTGCATCTCATATAGTGTTCATTTAATAAACACTGATTTTTAGACACATTTTTAAAATAACCAACCATACTAAACATGACAATGAAGTTATCATGTTGGGCTATATTATACTCATTGTGCCTATCTTAACAAAAAAGAAATAGCAAAACTTAGGAGTTGAGTAATATAGATAATTTATCTATATTTATAATTTAAAGCCAAAGTGATTATGTAGGTAAAAGATTTGATCTGTCTTAAATTGTTTAAACTAATTCAAAATACATTTTGGATTCATTATAGAGGCAGTATGGCACAGTAGATAGAAAAATGGCTTCAAATACAGGAAGACCTCTCGCAAGTTCCACTCCTAATACATCTATGTGACTGAGAAAATAACTTAACCTTTCAGTATTCCAGTCAATTCTCCAATACTGTAAGCTACCAAACTACATTTTAAGGAGGGATTCCTCACCCAAGAGTCCTTAATGGCAAGGAAAGCACAGGTTTATGTGTGCAAAAATGAATAGAACCTGATTTAGTCTTTGTGTTCAATTTGAAGTATTGTAATATATTATGTGTTTAGCATAAGGGAAACCTGGGTTTAAAGTTTTGCTCAGATACTTTCATAGTTTCATCACCCTGGATAAGGCTCTTAGCCTCACATCATTCTTTCAAAAAAACAGGATAATTAAGACATGTAACTCACAGCTTTGATGTAAGGACCAAGTGAAATAATGTAAAGTAGAATCAAAACTTAAAATGCTATATTAAATATTATTATTGTTATGGTATTCACAACATTTGATGTGGATGGTGGCATGAAATAATTAGCTCATGATTGATTTTTGTGTCATTAAGACGATAGTCTCAGATACTAATTTATACACTTTTCATTCTATATATGGATATGATCTCATTCTAAGCTCAAAGTTTTCATAAATATGACATCACATGAATGTATAAAGTATTCAAGTAAGAAAAAAATAGGTAATATTTGATATAGTTCAGTGCATGCAAATGAAATAGACAAAGCTAAATTAAGAATTATTTTTAGAGAATGTTTCCATTACAAATAGGTGAAATAACTTTAACAAATACATGAGTTTTGTGGGTAAATAAATTATTAGAAACATCTTTTTCATCTTCATGTTTAGCTCACCATTCTGAATCATTTTAATCATTGTTCAAATTTTGTCTTAATCACAGAAAAATGACATATGGGAAATGGACCTAGTTAATAGAATGAAAGCAGAAAGAAACCTCAGAGAGCATATAATACATCTTCCTCCCTTTACTGATGCCCATCAAAATTATATGTCATTTCCATGGTCATGCAAATAATTAATGTGAGAAGAAGGATTTTAATAGTAGGTACTCTAGTGTTTTTGTTTCAGTTTTTATTTCTTCTCTATCCACTATTCCCTCACTACACCACCCTTGAATTGGAATGAAGAGGACAGAAATGTAAAGACAGCACTCAATTTCTTTAATACCAAGTAATTAATTTTGATGTGAAATGACTTTACTTAAGAAACAAAGAGAAGCAACATGGCATAGGGAATAAGAAGCCATGTTCAGAGTCAAGGAGACCTTTATCCATTCCCTACATCTAATATATATTTGTATGAGGATAGGAAGATCAACTACACAGTGTTTGGGACAGTGAGAGAATAAGACCAAGTTACAGAGCAAGTGAAAATCTGTGTTGGTAGAATTTCCTCACTAAGTTCTCTCTATCAATGGAATCACCGATCCTATATCTCATAAAGGAACAAACAAATCTGTTTTTAAAAAAATAGCTCCTGGCTATTGTTTTTTTTTTTAATCAAAGCTCCCAATGGACAGTGATAATTGGTAATTCAATGTCTACTTTTAGAACATTAGTGGGGGGGGGGGGAATCACTACAAATTGAGATAGCTCATTCCATTTTTGGACAGCTTTAATTTCATTCTTTGATTCTGGATATTGTCAAATAATCGTTTTGTTTGTTAGTTTTGTTTATTTTGTTTCCCCATGGAGATATCAATGCTATTTGTTGTTGATCAAATTCCCATTATACCTTTCTCTGTGATCTGAGAAATGAATTATCACAAATGCGTACCAATACTTATTAAATGCCTACTGTGTACAATACTGTGTACTGGGGTAATCCAAAGGTGGATAAGACCAAGTCTTTTCTTTCAAAGAATTTACAACCTGCTAGAAAGACAGAAAAAAGGCATTTATTTGTCTACCTTTCAAAACAGAACGCACTATTGTCCTCTGTTTTCCTACGTCCTCTCTACATATAATTCTCACTTGGCTTTTGGAACAAGATACAATTTCACCATTATTTTGATTGGGTTGGGAGGAAAACAGAAAATTTTACTTTTTCCCTCCTTCATTATATTATCCCCAATAACTGATTTCCTAAAACCAAAGAAGCAGCCTCTCTTATGGAATGTAGGAAAACTATAGCTTACTTAACTATATGTCTAAGATCCCTGGTTTCTTCCTCAGTACTTTCAACTTTCATATCCTAGAGGTACAGCTACATAATAGTAGCTGTGTTAGTAAGTGTAAGTAGCTACATAACATTTTCTAGGCATTATATATAATTATAATTAATATTGACATTAATAATAATAAAAGCATTAATAATAACATTATTAATAATTTCAAAGAAATAGTTTGAGAAAATTTTTGACTAACATTCTAGAGATGGGCAATCAAAATGTTTTTATTCCTTTATGCATTTATTGTTATTTATAGTTTTAGATATAGAATACAAAATACAGAGACATTCACTTTGACTGGGAAATGGGACTTATGGCTATATGCTGTGCAGTTTATGAAGCTAAATTGGGCTTTACATTGATTTAATATTTTAGTGTTTCTTATATTAATCAAAGGTAATACAGCTCATTGTTAGAAAGAAAAAAGAAATGAAAAGGAAAAAATCCTTCAAAAAATTGTAAAATTTTACTAAGTTCTAAATTTTATGTAAAATATACAGGATTATCTCATCTATGTTATGCTACTAACATCAAAGTGGACATGGTTTGCCTCTCACATTTCTCTGCTTCTACTACTTTAAAATTTCATTTTCCAGATTATCTCTTTAATATGTCAGAGAGCTTTTCTTGTGAATATCTTTACTTCTATGGCAAATTTTCAAAACTGTGGACTACTATGACCAGAGAAACTTGCTATTTAGGTATTTGTGGATATAATTGATAAAATATTATAAAATCTTCTAATAGTTCTACATTTTGATAGAAATATACATAATCATTTGTTTAGGATTTTAGGATTCATATTCTTAAAGACGATGCTCCCCCCCCTTTCTCCAATTATACTGTGTATGAAAATTACAATTTTGTCACTTGGATTATTTTTCTAACCAATAAATTATTGTATTTTGGATGTTATTTCCCATCCATCTGTTTTATCACCTTTCTTACTTCAAATGCCATTTTAAGTTAAGTATTTCTGTGAGCATTTTGCATAATCATAATACTATCAAAAATAAATAGAAGCTTGATGACTTCATGCTGACTATCTTAGTCTGCACATTTCAGCCTTTACTAGTCCTAACTTATACAGTGTCTATTTCTACATTTAGAATGTAGGCCAAGTACGTAAGGATCTTAACTGATACTATCACTTTATCTCCTTAGATTTAGAAAGCGCAAAGAATCACACTGTGTTAAGAGAGTGCTAAGAGGGGCGGCTAGGTGGCGCAGTGAATAGAGCGCCGGCCCTGGAATCAGAAGGCCCTGAGTTCGGAGCCGGCCTCTGACACTTAATCCATACGAACAAAAAAACCTAGCCGTGTAACCTTGGGCAAGTTACTTAACCCCAATTGCCCTAAAGGGGCGGCTAGGTGGCGCAGTGAGTAAGAGCGCAGGCCTCGGAGTTTGGATGACCCGAGATCAGATCCGGCCTCAGAAAATGAGCACCCACGCATAAATAATGACTGGCCGTGTAACCTTGAGCAAGTTACTTAACCCCAATTGCTTTAAAAAAAGAAAAAAAAAAAGAGAGTGCTAAGAATCAGATTGTAGACCAGCTGTAAACATTAACTTAACTGCAGAAACTCCAAACATAACATTATTATCCAATGATAAATGAATTGATATTATGCTGCAGAAACTAAATTCTGCCATTGTAATCGTGATAGTAGGAATTTGAAGATCTTCCCTACCCCTTACTAAGCCTAAGGGAATTTGAAACCTTTCCTGATTTGAAGATGTACCCTGATCCCTAACAGGTTGAATGTAATCATGTGGAGCCTGTGGTGGGAGGAGTTTGCTGAAGATTGGAGCAGAGTCCACAGGAAACTAGGAGTCCAAGCAGTTAGAGGTGGAGGATGGAGAGAGGATGGCAGTCAAGCAGACAGGTTTGTGAGTAAATGTTTGTTTATGGGGAGGTTAAAGGATGGTGTGGCTCTCTGCAATATTGTGCTGTATTAATTATTATGTTGATATGATGGATATAGTTTCCTGGTGTTGGGATTTGGTTTTCTGGTGTCTGAATAAATGTTTTGCTCCTGTCTTCTATATAGGGAGTCTATCATATTTCACAATTTCACATTATGCCAGCATATCCCAGTCTCTCTCAGGGCTATGAATATTGCATTGGCAGTACAGCTACTATTGACAGTCATTCTATAAATGAAACCAGAAGTTGCAAATACAGAAGACAAGAATTAGAATAGTTGCATTAACTCTTCACTCCTAGTTTAAATACTTGGTTAGATTGAACCAGTGATCTCATTGATACAGGGGACTCCTAATGACAGCACTTCTATCAGTACAAATAATTTTATGTTTTGAAATTTATAGTTTCAGAGATTTTTATGGGATGCTGAGAGGTTAAATGACTATGCCAGGGTCCCAAAATCATTATATGTCTATCTAAAACCCATGACTTCTCTAAGCCAAGGCTTGTTCTTTTTTCCAGTAAACCATGATGCTTCCTGAAATACAAACACACCCACACACACAGTCATTGAATGTGTTGAAAGAAGTAATTCCTAACCAAGTTACTATTGATAATCTCGATGATATATTTTACCCTATAAAGCCTAATTCAGACAGTTTTTAGATAAGAGACATATAATCTCTGTAGTAAGAGACTAAGTTCCTTTCTTTGGCAGAACTTAGCTTCTGTAGCTGATCTGAACTAGAATAAACATTTCCTCATTTCTCAAATCCAAGTTACCCTCTCAATCGAGCTAAGTCACACTCTATGCATAGCTCTGTGTTCAGCTAAGTTAATATAACAAAGATGGCAAACACATATTTGTTGATTGCAATGAAAGTTGAAGAGAGGGAAAATCAGTAAAAAAATTTGGAATAAATATGAACTAGGAAGCAAAGAAAATAGACAAAGCATTTTAGGCTAGTTACAGGCTCCACCCCTCTTATTATTCATATTTTGAGCAACAGGAAAATTGGAAGGCACTAGACATGTCAGGAAATGAAGAACATTATTGAAAATGAAAATGATAGCAACTTTAAAGTAAAAAAAAACCTATTCAATATAGTGAAAGCTATTTTTGGTATCAGATTCTGTATCAAATTCAACCATCAGATAATTTTAGAGGAAAAATCAATATCAACACAAAATTTTAAGGAAAAGTAAAATGAAAATTTCAGAAAAAGAAGCAGCTAAAAGTACTTATTACAAATGAATCTGATTATCATGATAATTAGAGGAATTTAATCAATGAAAAATGCCAGCCACAATAAAGAAGTAAAAGCAGCCAAAAAAATATATTCACCACATTAAAAAAGTCTTCTTGATGAACAAAGAAAGATGATACTGAAAAACAAAATCAGTTTAGAATAAAATATAATTTCCAAAATATTGTGAAAAAATATAGTGGTTGATTAAAAGCAGCATAATGACAACAAACAGAAAAAACCTATGATGACTGAAAGCATTTCTAAAAACAAGGCTTGGTATAAGGCCCAACAAAGTCAGATCTCCAAAAGAACAATTGCAAATAACACTTCCAAGAGGGCAAGAGGGGCAAAATGGAACAGATCTCCTAATATTTCTATATAGATCAATTGACAAAAGTAAAATTACCACTTCAGGAGTCCAAGCTCTCATAGTAAATCTGTTCTATGAGAAAGTGACAATGCAACTTAAGGAGGTGAAGTCAGAAACAGTGACCAAGAAGGCTCTCCAAATAATTTTGAAAATTCTAGGAGATTGATTTTTTTAGATATTTCTCATATGGGTTGATTCAAAGAAATGAAAATTTGGATCATGAAAGAGAGAAAAAAGAAAGAAAACAGAAACTCATTATCATTTCATCATTCTTTTACACATCATCGCCTATTTATCTCTATATGTATCTCTATACATTCCCCACTTATCCAATGCCATATTAGATCTGGGTCTTGAGCTGTGTATCACTGGAAATTGTTTCTGCTATTACATATCAGATAATCCCTTGTTTGATGAGTCGTCTTTATTCCCCATCACTTTATATGATTCACCTTGATTCCCCTGTCTTAGTAGGTGAAAGTTCATAAATTTTCCTATCTTCAATGGTGTTTTTTGTATTAAAAAATATTATTTATTTATATTTAACTTTTCTTCAAAAAATGAGTTCTGAATTCTTTCTCACCTAATCCACCCATACCCATTGAGAAAGCAAGAAATGTTAAAGCAATTGTATCTATGAAATCATGCAAAACATATTTCCATTTTAGCCATGTTGTCAAAAATGCAAGAAAAAATACACATACATGTACACACACACATGCACACACACACACACACACACACACACACACACACACACTTCAACCTGCACTTATGCTTCATTAGTTTTTTCTATGGAGAGGAGTAGCATTTTTATCATGAGTTCTTTGGAAATGTTTTGAATAATTGTAAAACAATTCACAGTTCATCACCTTGTACAAGTCACTTAACCTTGTTTGCTTCAGTTTCCGCATCTGCAAAATGAGCTGAAGAAGGAAATGGCAAAACATTTCAGTATCTTTGCAAGAAACCCCAAAAAGGGATCATGAAGAGTAAAACTTGACTAAAAATTACTAAACAACAACAAAATAAGAAATGATGAATGGAGTGCTTTCAGAAAACCCTGGGAAGACTTATGTGAACTGATTTAAAGTGAAATGAGGAGAAACAGGAATAAACTGTGCACAGTAACTAAAGTATTGATGATGAATGTCATTAATTCAACCTGTGCCCTCTATCCATGTATAACTGTAAACATATATACACATATTCACATATGTATTCATATGCCCATATACCTTTCTTCCATTATTTTCATACTGAGACAGGTTTCATCAGGCAAAGTTATTGTTTTTCCATGTAGGAATGTAAATAGTTCAACTTTGATAAATTCCTTTTGATTTCTTTTCCCTGATTACCTTCTCAAGCATCTCTTACTTCTTGTGTCTGAATGTCAAATTTTCTATTCAACTCTGGTTTTTTCCTCAAGAATGCTTGAAAGTCCTCTATTCCACTGAATGACCATATTTTCCCCTGAAACATGATACTCAGTTTTGCTGGGTAGGTGATGCTTGGTTTTAATCCCAGCTCTTTTGACCTCTGGAATATCATATTCCATGCCCTTTGGTCCCTCAGTGTAGAAGTTGCCAGGTCCTGTGCTATTCTGATTGTGTTTCCACAATATTGAAATTGTTTCTTCTTGGCTGCTTGTAGTATTTTCTCCTTGGTCTGGGGATTCTGGAGCCTGGCTATAATATTCCTGGGAGTTTTCTTTTTGGGATCTTTTTCAGGGGGTGATCAGTGGATTCTTTCAACCTCTATTTTGCCCTCTGGGTCTAAAACATCAGGGCAATTTTCTTGAGAATTTCTTGAAGGGTGATTTCTAGGTTCTTTCTTTGATCATGGCTTTCAGGTAGTCTAATAATTTTTAAGTTGTCTCTCCTGGATCTATTTTCCAGGTCAGTGGTTTTTCCCATGAGATATTTCACATTGCCTTCTATTCTTTCATTTGTTTAGATCTGTTTAACAGCATCTTGATTCCTCATAAAGTCATTAGCTTCCATTTACTCCAGTCTAACTCTGAAGGAATGAATCTCCACAGTGAGCTTTTGAGATTATTTTTCCATCTGGCAAATTTAGCTTTTTAAGGCATTCTTCTCCTCATTGACCTTTTGGGCCTCCTTTGTCATTTGAGTTAGTCTATTTTTTAAGGTGTTATGTTCCTCAGTCAGGCTGTTGACTGTCATTTCATACTTTTCTTGCATCTTTATCATTTCTCTTCCCAATTATTTTTAAGAAGAATTGTCAATAGTATTTTGTTTGCTTATTTTGCTTTTTGGAGGGCAGTTGTGGTTAAGTGACCTGCCCAAGGTCATAAGGCTAGTTTTTGTGTTGTGTCTGAAGCCAAATTTGAATTCAGTTCTTTCTGATTCCAGGGCCAATGCGTCACCGAGCTGCTCCAGAATTGTCAATAGTATTGATTACAAGGAGGAGTGTCAAGAGGATGTTGCATGGTTCTTATGTATCCAGAGTTCATATAGATATCAAAGGAACAGAACATCTGGAAGAAGACACACTTTACTGATGTAAAAGAAGGTCATGAATTCCAAGGAAAGAAACCATAAATAAAACTCAGGGTTAGGAAATGAGTAATGTCATTTCTTTGGAGAAAGAAAAAAAAAGCTTCAATAAAATTACCAAACACAGAGTAAGTCAAGAACAACTTTTTTTATCCCAAATCACAAAATTTGAGATCTAAGAGGAACCTTCATAAGATCATAGTCTAATACTTTCATTTTACAGATGAGGAAACTGAGGCTGTGGAGTAATAAAAAGCATTGTGAATTCAGATATTGAGCAGCATTACCACATGATATTTATATGACTTTATGGTAGCTGTTTTAACAATCTTAGCCTTAATTTCTTAATCTATGAAATAGTGGCAACAATCCTAGCACTAATTAACTCATCTAGTTATTAGGTTCACAAAGAGCTGTGACCTGGTCTTAAAAGACAGAGTATGCCTAGGAAGGCTGCACATAGCCTACTCCAAATGGAATCTAACTCCATCTCCCCTCTTAAGCTATCAAACAGACATATATTGAATAAATTCACAGCTAATTCACTAATTCAATTTTATCATTGGCCATTTGTGGGTGTCTTTGCCCAGCAGCTGAAATGGGGAATTTTTTTTTCAAAGAATCAAATAACTTTTTTTTCTTTTCAAATTTAACTGTCTCTCCTTCAGACTATAACTAGAGCTTTGTGAGGGTTCAAAAGAACCTGATATAATTTCCAAGAGAAAATGTATTTTAAGTCTCAGCTGTCTCCTCACTGCTGCTTGACTGTACTTTATTCAATGCTTACTGTTCCACTTTCATATTTGTCATGGAGACTATTGCAAGACTATTATTTTTCTCTTCTGGTCCCTGGTCCCACCCCCACATGCATTCATTCATAGAAGATGATATCTTCTACCTAAAGTAAAATACTATGCATAATGTTTTTTCTATGTTCGCTCAATTTCTTCTAACACCATTTGAAATATGCTCCTACCAAGGCAAGAAAAAATCTACATTAATCCATCTGCCTTCCCAATATTATTCAATAAAGGCTTGAATAAGGGGCATTGAAGGTATCACACAATAAAATAGTCTGTTGAAAATCAAACAGCATCAATTCCTGATGAAATGTGACTGCCATTCCTAGTGATCATTTTCTTTACTATATCTTACATAGATATGGACTCATTCACCTTTACTTCTCTGTAGCTTTTGAAATTTTAAACTATTCCCTCCCCATTTTCACTCTCTCTTCAAATATAGGTACTGCATACTCCACTCATCATACTTCTCTAGCCACAAATTCTATTTCTTTTTTTATTCCTTCATGCTTTTCCAGGCTCTGTTCTGGGCTTCAGTCTTTTTTCTTTATTTCTTATTTTTTTTTTTTTTTGGAGTGGTGAAGGCAGAAAAATTGAAGTTAAATTACTTACCTAAGGTCACAGGGCTAGTAAGTGTGAAGTGTCTGGGGTTTAAATTCAAGTCCTCCTGATTCCAGGGCCAGTACTCTATTCACTGTGCCATCAAGTGATGCTACAGCTTCAGTCTCTTATCTTCTCTTTTGTTTCAGTAATCTTATTTATCAAGCATCACCTCTATGCAGATAATTTCCAAATCTCTATCTCTAACCCTGACCTCTCTCCTAAACTCTATGCTTGCATGTGCATACCGTTTGACCCAGCAATATAACTTTTAGGGCTATATCCCAAAGAGATCATAAAAATGGGAAAGGGACCCACATGTAAAAATATTTATTGTAGATGGCGGAGTAGAAACAGCTAGTCCAAGCCTCTCTGGCCCCAGATTCCCCCCAAACTATGTAAAAGGGGACTCTGAACAACTTCTAGAGCCCCAGCACCCATAGAACAACAAAGAGAAGCTAACCTCCCACTGAGGACAGCCAAGCAGCCCTGCAGGAAGGACCAGCGCAGCGGACTGGGACCTGGCAGCATGCAGCGTGCAGAGTGCAGGAGCCGAGCAGAGCCCAGGTCTGCATGAGCCGAGGTTTCAGCCCCAGGGCATCAGGGCCAGCAGCCAGCTGGAGGAACCCCAGAACACCAGGAGCTGTGGTGGCTCTAGAATTATCAACATAGACTTGCCTAGGACAAAGTAAGAGGGTAGTGTCCTATGGACTTTGGGACCTGTATTTAGGAATGCCTCGGCTCTCTCCCCTGGGGGCTAGAAGCCACTGAGGACAAACGCCATTTTGTAGTTTTCAGAGGCAGCTCCAGCTCCCAGCCTGCAAATTTGTAGGGAGATCCAGTAATCAGTCTTGGGGGGTAATCGCTCTTGCTTTAACCTCCCTGGATCTGGATTGTGATCTAGGGTGGAAGTCGTGAGTGGGTTTACAGCTTGCCAGAAACGGAAGTTGCCCCCCACATGTTCGGGATGAAAATTCCTCTAGCTGGCCTTAAAGCCATAGTGTGGCAACCAGCCCAAAAGTCAAGTAATTAAGTGGCAACATGCCAAGGCAAAGGAAAAAGAAAAACGCAACCCTAAACTCCTATTTTGGGGGCATAGAGTAGGAAAAGGACTGTGAGGTCAGAGGTCCTGCCCCAAAAGCCCCAGGGGAAAACATGAGCGGGTTGCAGGCCATAGAGGACCTTAAGAAGGACTTTAAAAATTAAATAAGAGAAGTGGAGGAAAAATTGGAAAGAGAAATGAGAAGGATGCAGGAAAAGTATGAAATGAGGGTCAACAGCCTGACTGAGGAAAACAACACCTTAAAAAATAGACTAACTCAAATGGCAAAGGAGGCCCAAAAGGGCAATGAGGAGAAGAATGCCTTAAAAAGTCGAATTTGCCAGATGGAAAAAGAATCTCAAAAGTTCACTGAGGAGATTCATTCCTTCAGAGTTAGACTGGAGCAAATGGAAGCTAATGACTTTATGAGAAATCAAGATGCTGTTAAGCAGATCCAAACAAATGAAAGATTAGAAGGCAATGTGAAATATCTCATGGGAAAAACCACTGACCTGGAAAATAGATCCAGGAGAGACAATTTAAAAATTATTGGACTACCTGAAAGCCATGATCAAGGAAAGAACCTAGATATCACCCTTCAGGAAATTCTCAAGGAAAACTGCCCTGATGTTTTAGATCCAGAGGGCGAAATAGAGGTTGAAAGAATCCACAGATCACCTCCTGAAAAAGATCCCAAAAAGAAAACTCCCAGGAATATTATAGCCAGGTTCCAGAATCCCCAGATCAAGGAGAAAATACTACAAGCAGCCAGGAAGAAACCATTTCAATATTGTTGAAACACAATCATAATAGCCCAGGACCTGGCAGCTTCTACACTGAGGGATCGAAGGGAATGGAATATGATATTCCAGGGGGCAAAAGAACTGGGAATGAACCCAAGGGTCACCTACCCAGCAAAACTGAGTATTTTGTTTCAGGGGAAAATATGGTCATTCAGTGGAATAGAGGACTTCCAAGCATTCTTGATGAAAAAACCAGAATTGAATAGAAAATTTGACATCCAGACACAAGAAGGAAGAGATGCCTGAGAAGGTAATCAGGGAAAAGAAATCAAAAGGAACTTATCAAAGTTGAACTATTTACATTCCTATATGGAAAAGCAATAACAGTGACTGATGATATCTTTCTCACTATGAAAATAATGGAAGAAGGGGGTGTG
This sequence comes from Gymnobelideus leadbeateri, assembly GCA_011680675.1. Classification (NCBI taxonomy): domain Eukaryota; kingdom Metazoa; phylum Chordata; class Mammalia; order Diprotodontia; family Petauridae; genus Gymnobelideus; species Gymnobelideus leadbeateri. Next base: position 68,334 of record WOXC01010096.1, on the reverse strand, counting down.
GTCATATGAATACATATGTGAATGTGTGTGTATATGGTTACAGTTATATATGGATAGAGGGCATAGGTTGAATTTGTTGGGAAAGGAGAATACTCAAGGGATGAAATTATGAGGTGAGAGAGGAAAGTGGCAAGAGGAGATGGGGAGAGACAGGGTAGGGTAAACTATCCCATGTAGAAGAAGCAAGGGGAAGTGGTTGCAAAGGAGGGGGAGAATAAGGAAGGCTAAAAAGGCAAAACCACATTCACATTGAATTTGGTTCAGAGAGAAAATGACATACATACGACATGGGATATCTCAACCTGCAGCAGGATAGGGGGAAGGGGGATGGGAGGAGGGATGATGGATGGGAGGGCATCCTTGGGGTGAGGGGAGGTTGGAATTACCGACTATAGAAGAGGGACTGAATCATGTAGGGAATGGACCAGGTGGGGGGTGGGATGAGTGGGAAGGAATTATAAGCAGCCTTGTACAATATATCTGCTATGATAATGTTTTGCATAGCTAGACATGTACAACATATACTGAATTACTTACCTCTCAAGAGGGAATGGGTGACAAGGGAGGAAGGAAATGGATCTGAAATTCGAGGTCTTAAGATTAAATGTTTCAAATATATATAAATACTATTATTAATACTCCTTTGCTTGTAAGAGGGAGATAAGATGTGCAGGCATTGGGACACAAAGATTCACCTTCCTCTAATGGAAAAGTCGATGGGGGTATGGGAGAAGGTATGGGAGAGAGCAGATTGGAGGAAGCGATATCTTGTGGGACTACTATTCTGGGAGGCTGGGTAGGGGAATAATTGGGGGAAAATGGTTGTAACTCAAAATCTGGCGGAAAGGAATGATGTAAAACAGAAGTTAATAAAGCATTTGTTTAAAAAAAAAAATATATATATATATATATATTTATTGTAGCCCTTTTTGTGGTGGCCTAGACCTGGAAAATAAGGGGATTATCCTCAACTGAGGAATTACTGTACAGTTGTTATACGAATGTAATGGAATACTATTTTGTTATAAGAAATGATGAGCAGAAGTTGGCAGAGTAGAAATAGGACTTCCATGTGGCTCTGGCTTCCACCTCCTCCAAATCATGTAAAAATGACTTTACTGAACACACAAAATGACAGAGAGAAACTAACCTCCCACTGAAGACAGTCCAGCAGGCTGGCAGGAAGGGACCAGCACAGCGCACTTGCAAGTGGATCCCAGCCCTGTATGAGCCCAGCCCAGCCCTGTGTGAGCCCCAGGTTTTAGCCTCAGGGCAGCCACAACTAATCACCAGTTTATGGGACTTCAGATCATCAGCAGCTGTGGCGGTTTCCAGAATTATAAACCCATAGATGCCAAAGTAAAAGTGAAAGGTCAGTGTAGACTTTGCAGGAACAGGGAGTTTGGGGCCAGCCTTTGCCCCTGTGCGGAGGAGCAGCTGAAGCACCAGCAGCCATGCTTCTTCAGAGCTCATGGCCTGCCGATTGTAGGCAAACAAGTGGTCTGAGGGGTAATCGCTCTTGCTTTAACTGGATTGGATATGGATTGTGGTTTGGTTGGAGGTTCTGGGGTGCATGACCAGTTTGCCAGAGCATGTTGAGGCTTCAGAGAGAGCATCCAACTAATAGCTTGTAGCAGCAAGCACCCCAAAATTCCCAGGCTGCCAACACAGTTTCTTAGATCTGCTTTTCGAAAGGAAAGCAACTCAAAATGGGTTAACAAGCTTACTTTAATCAATCAAACATATATAATTTACCTAGTTCAGGGGAAAAAGGTCAGCACCATGAACATCAGAGTATACAGACAGAAGGTACAAAACAGAGAAACAGATCAACAGGCAGGCTTCCAAACTATCCAACCATTATATCCATACCAAATCTCAGTTACCAGAGATGGAAGCATCAACATCTGGGTTTTCAAAGCCGGGGGGCTCTCAACAGCTGCCCAGAGTCTCAATTGGTCAAATTACAGAACACTTCTCAAAGTGAACCCCAAGGCAAAGCCTCACATCAGGGATTATATAGCCTTCTCCAGACTCATAGAATTTCACAACCCTCTTGACACATTGCTTATCACACAGCATCAAGGAGTAGGCATTTCTCAAAACCAAGCCTCTTGCCACAGGCTCCATGTGACCACATTCAGCCTATTAGGAGGCAAAGTATATTTTCAAATCAAGAAAGGTTCTCAGAGTCTCTTAAGCCTATCAAAGGGCCTAGGGGCAAGGAAGATCTTTAAATTTGCATTTCCATTACATAGCTCCAGCAGCTGTGAAAACACCAGCAATTGGGATACAGCTCCCCTTTCTGGTAGCAGGGTTCTACTGTGGCAAAAAGCTCAACACTCAAGTAATTGAGTGGCAACATGAGGAAAAAAAGGAAGCAAAGCAAGCAGAGCAATCTGACATTAGACTCCTGTTGTGGGGACAAAAAGGATCAAAGCATGGAACAGGAAGAAGACAGCATAGTCAGAACGCCTACACCAAAAGCTTCCAAGAAAAAATATCGGCTGGTTACAGCCCATAGAGGAGCTTAAGAAGGATTTTGACAACGAAATAAGAGAAGTGGAGGAAAAATTGTGAAGATAAATGAGAACAATGCAAGAAAATTGTGAAATGAGAGTTGACAACCTCACTGAGGAAAATAACATCTTAAAAAATGAACTAATTGGGGTGGCTAGGTGACAGAGTGAATTGAGCACCAACCCTGAAGTCAGGAGGACCTGAGTTCAAATCCGGCCTCAGACACTTAACACACTTACTAGCCATGTGACATTGGGCAAGACACTTACTCCCAAGCACCCTCCAAAAAAATAAATAAATAAACTAACTCAAATGGCAAAAGAGGCTCAAAAAGGCAATGAGGAGAAGAATGCCTTAAAAAGCCAAATTTGCCAGATGGAAAAAGAATGTCAAAACCTCAATGAAGAGAATCATTTCTTTAGAATTAGACTGGAGCAAATGGAAGCCAGTGACTTTATGAGAAATCAAGATACTATTTAACAAATCCAAAAAATTGAAAAAAGTAGAAGGCAATGTGAAATATCTCATTGGAAAAACTAATGACCTGGAAAATAGATCTAGGAGAGATAATTTTAAAAATACTGGACTACCTGAAATCCATGATCAAAAAAAGAACCAAGAAATCATCCTTCAAGAAATTCTCAAGGAAAGTTGCCCTGATGTCTTTTTTTTATGGTTTTAAAGAAATTATTTATTTACAAAGGTTCTTCTCTTTTTCTTTTTTTTTTTTTTAATTAAACAAATGCTTTATTAACTTCTGGTTTACAACATTCATTTCCACCAGATTATGAGTTACATTTTTCCCCCATTTTTTCTCTACCCACCACCCCAGAATAGCAATCCCACTAGATATCCCCTCATCCAATCTGCTCTCTCCCATATCTTCTCCCATACCCCCTTCAACTTTGCCATTAGGGCAAGGTGAATATCTGAGCCACACTGCCTGGACATCTTATGAAACATTTAATTTTAAAACTTCGATTTTCAGATCCATTCCCTTCCTCCCTTGCCACCCACTCCGTCTGAGAAGTTAAGCAATCCAGTATGTGTTGTACATGTATATCTATGCAAAACATTACCATAGTAGATATATTGTAAAAGACTGCTTATATTTCCCTCCCACCTGTCTCACCTCCCACCTGGTCCATTCCCTACTTTGGTCCTGTCCCTCTTTGATAGTGGGTACTTCTAACCTCCCCTCTCCCCAGAATGCCCTCCCCTCCATCATCCCCCTCTCATCCCCCTTTCCCCTACTCAGGAGAGTGAGTGAGGGTAAGATATTCCATTTAGTATGTATGTGATTCTCTCCTTGAGCCAACTTCAATGAGAATATGCTTTTGCCTTTTTGCCTTCCTGTTCTTCCCCTCCCCTGCGACTACTTCCCCTTGCCTCTTCTAAATGAGATAGTTTGCCCTACCCTGTCTCTCTCCATCTCCTCTTGCCACTTTCCTCTCTCACCTCTTGACTTCACCCCTTAAGGATCATCCCTTCCTTGGGGCGGCTAGATGGCGCAGCGAGCAGAGAGCCAGCCCCGTAGCCAGAAGGACCCGAGCTCGCATCTGGCCCCAGACACCCAACACACAAAAAAACCCAGCCACGTGAACCTGGGCAAGTCACCCAACCCCAATTGCCCTCCAAAAAAAAATAATCATCCCTTCCCATCAAATTCAACCTGTGCCCTCTATCCATGTATACCTGTGAACACATGCCATGTACCTTTCTTCAATTATTTTCATAATGAGAAAGGTTTCATCAAACACAGTTATTGTTTTTCCATGTAGGACTGTAAATAGTACAACTTTGATAAGTTCCTTTTGATTTCTTTTCCTTGATTACCTTCTCAAGCATCTCTTCCTTCTTGTTTCTGGATGTCAAGTTTTCTATTCAACTCTGTTTTTTTCATCAAGAATGCTTGAAAGTCCTCTATTGCACTGAATGACCATATTTTCCCCTGAAACAATATACTCAGTTTTGCTGGGTAGGTGACCCTTGGGTTCATTCCCAGCTCTTTTGCCCTCTGGAATATCATATTCCATGCCCTTCTGTCCCTCAATGTAGAAGATGCCAGGTCCTGGGCTATTCTGATTGCATTTCCACAATATTGCAATTGTTTCTTCCTGGCTGCTTGTAGTATTTTCTCCTTGATCTGGGGATTCTGGAACCTGGCTATAATATTCCTGGGAGTTTTCTTTTTGGGATCTTTTTCAGGAGGTGATCTGTGGATTCTTTCAACCTCTATTTTGCCCTCTGGGTCTAAAACATCAGGGCAATTTTCCTTGAGAATTTCTTGAAGGGTGATTTCTAGGTTCTTTCTTTGATCATGGCTTTCAGGTAGTCCAATAATTTTTAAATTATCTCTCCTGGATCTATTTCCCAGGTCAGTGGTTTTTCCCATGAGATATTTCACATTGCCTTCTGTTCTTTCATTTGTTTGGATTTGTTTAATAGTATCTTGATTTCTCATAAAGTCACTAGCTTCCATTTGCTCCAGTCTAACTCTGAAGGAATGACTCTCCTCAGTGAGCTTTTGAGATTCTTTTTCCATCTGGCAAATTCGACTTTTTTAAGGCATTCTTCTCCTCATTGCCTTTCTGAGCCTCTTTTGCCATTTGAGTTAGTCTATTTTTTAACATGTTATTTTCTTCAGTCAGGCTGTTGACTGTCATTTCATACTTTTCTTGAATCTTTTTCATTTCTCTTCCCAGATTTTCCTCCACTTCTCTTATCTGCTTCTTAAGGTCCTCTATGGCCTGTAGCCAGCTTGTATTTTCATTTGGGGCTTTTGGTGCAGGAGTTCTGACCTCACAGTCGTCCTCCATGCTTTGAGCCTCTTTGCCCCTAAAATAGGAGTCCAATGTTGAACTTTTCTGTTTATTTTGTTTCATGTGCCTAGGCATATTGCCACTTAATTACTTAATTTTCGGGCTTTTTGCCACAGTAGGACTCTGCCACCAGACAGTGGAGCTTCCGCCCAGATGTGGGGTCTTTACACCTTCTGCCAGTTGGGTGGCCTCTGTAAAGCCTCCACCCACTCTGGCAAGTTGGATACCCACCCCAAACTTCCCCCCCAGACCACAATCCAGATCTAGGCAGTTTAAAGCAAAAGCCATTAACCCCTACACTGATTGCTGGATCTTCCTACAGTTCGCAGACCAGGAGCTAGAGCCACTACTGACGCTGCAAAATGGCTTCTGTGCAGCTATTTCTTCAGCAGCTTTTTGCCCCCAGGGGAGGAAGAAGCCACGTGTTCCCCAAATACTGGTCCCAAAGTCCATAGGGCACTAACCTCTCACTTTGTCCTAGGCATATCTGTGCTGATAATTCTGGAATTGACACAATTGCTGGTGTTCTGGGGTTCCACCAGCTGGCTGAAGACCCGGCCGCCCAGGGGCTAAAACCATGGACCTGGGCTCGGCTCCCAGGGAGCTGCGCTGCCTGCTCTCAGTGCACTGCGTTGGCCACTCCCTGCAGGGCTGCTGGGCTGTCCTCAGCAGGAGGTTAGCTTCTCTGTGCCATTCTGTGGGTGCTGTGGCTCCAGAAGTTGTTCGGAGCTCCCTTTCACATTGTTTGAAATTTGTGTGGGGCAGAGCACATTAGAAATGCTGTTTCTACTCCGCCATCTTGGCTCGGCCCCCTCGCCCTGATGTCTTAGAACCAGAGGGCAAAATAGAGGTTGAACGAATCCACTGATCACCTCCTGAAAAAGATCCCAAGAAGAAAACTCCTAGGAATATTATAGCCAAGTTCCAGAATTTCCAGATCAAGGAGAAAATATTATAAGCAGCCAGGAAGAAACAATTTGAATACTATGGAAACACAATCAGGATAAAACAGGATCTGGCAGCTCCTACACTGAGGGATCAAATGGCTTGGAATATGATATTCTGCAGGTCAAAGGAAACCAATAATCACCTACCCAGCAAAACTGAGTATCATGCTTCAGGGGAAAAAATGGTCATTCAGTGGAATAAAGGACTTTCAAGCATTCTTGATGAAAAACCCAGAGTTGAATAGAAAATTTGGCATTCAGAGACAAGAAGCTTGAGAAGGTAAACAGGGAAACAAATCATAAGGAACTTATCAAATTTGAACAATTTAAATTCCTATATGGAAAAAATGAAAACTGTAACTTATGAAACTTTTTTCAGTATGAAGATAGTTGAAGGGAATAGGAATGTTTACATATATAATATGTGTATATATATATATATATATACACACATACATACATATATATGTCTATATAGAAAGGTATATGGACTATGAATTTATATATATATATGATTATATATATATATATACATATATATATATGAGTGTGTGTATATATGTGTACAGGTATGCATAGACAGAGGGCACAGGACCAATTGAAACTAAAAAAGACAGGAAGAAAAAAAAATGATGAACAGGTGGACTTCAGAAAAATCTGGAAAGACTTATGTTAATTGATGCTGAGTGAAGTGAGCAGATCAAGGAGAACACTGTACACAGTAACAACCACATTGTGAAATGACTGACATTGATAAACATTCTCAAGAATGAAAGGACCTTGGGGGTGGCTGGGTGGCGCAGTGCGTAGAGTGTCGGCCCTGGAGTCAGAAGGTCCTGAGTTTGGATCTGGCCTCAGGCATTTAACGCACACACACACAAAAAAACAAAAAACAAACAAACAAAAAAAACCCTAGCCGTGTGACCTTGGGCAAGTTACTTAACCCCAATTGCCCTCCAAAAAAAAAAAAAATGCTAAAAAAAAAAAAAAGAATGAAAGGACCTAAAACAGTTCCAAAAGACTCATGATGGAAAATGCCACCCATATTTAGAAAAATAAGTATGGAATCTGAATGCAGAATTTTGTTCTTTTTTTGGTTTTATTTTGTTTTGTTTTCTTGTGATTCCTCCAATTCACTTTCATTCTTCTGTACAACATGACTAAAGTGAAAATATGTTGAATAAGAATGTATATGTAGAATTTATATCAGATTGCATGCCATCTTGGGGAAGGGGTTGGGGAGGGGGGTAGAGAAAATTTAAAACTTATGGAAGTGAATGTTGAAAATGAAAATAAATTTATAAAAAAAACCAAACCCTAAGCCTGCATCATCAGATATAACATACTCAAAATAAAACTCAATGACCAATAATAATGTCCCAGCTGAAGCTTCAATTGCCAATTCTTTAGGTCTTGAGGGCTTTCCTTAGGGTGGAAAGAAGTAGAATTAAAAAAAAAAAAACATTCTGTTCTGATCAGAAAACTTGAGTTTCTTCCACTCCCAGAGGGATACCTATGTAATGGTAACCTAGCACATCATTTGTTTCAATACTTACCTAGTCCTTAGTCATCTTGGTTGGGCTCAGACAAACTCAGACTTGGGGAAAAAAAAAAAACTTAATTTAAAAAGGCCAAGCTTTAAATACTCTGAATCCTGGTCATCACCGGGTCATCACTAGAGAGTGATGAATATGTGCAGCTCTGCCTCATCCCAAACTTCATAAAGACAAGCTGGCAGTGCAGTGAGGGGATGGGGCCTGGGACTGGTCGCCCGCTCCTGAGCGGGCCTCCTGCCATGTCTCATGCCCAGGCCTGCCACTGCTCTAGCTCAAGGCCCCCGCCTCTGCAGAAGCAGAGCCTGTTGGCTGGCATGGGCCTAGGTCTCACCTTGGCCAACCCCTGGCTCCAGTGCAGAGCATGGCGGGATGAGGCTGCCACTGGCGGGGGCCACTGCAGGTCTCAACCAACCCGCATTTGACATGGACATATGCATGTCTCTTGAGGCAAGAAAATACAAAACATATTATTGTAATCCTGGTTTCCCTAGAGCTGAAATATAGGGATTACTTTGTGGTTGTAAGGGGAGCCTCCCAGACACCTACAGACCATGGCTCAATCACATAGTGAAGACACATAAATTGCTGAAATCCAAGAGTCATGCCTTTGTTCCGAATCAAGGAAAGGATGCAGATGATTGGCTGTGTATGGATTTTGGCAGCATGGTGATTCATTTGATGCTTCCAGGGATGTGAGAAAACTATGAATTGTAAAAGTGATGGACTCTGGGCACCTAGGATGATCAGTTATCCTGCATCGCACCAGTCCCTGCCTAAAGACTTCATCCTTGAATTTCTACCAGAAAAGTAGCCTTCGGCACCTACTATATGCCATTCACATTATATGACACTAGGAATAGGAGGGGAAAATGAAATAGTCCCTGACCTGAAGGGCTCCTGCTTGGGGAAACAATTGATAAATAAAGGTAAACTATATACAAACTATTGGTGGGGATATTGGTGAAAAAGAAAAAGCTTTATTTATGCAGTGGCTTTGTGTGAGAGTCAGAAAGACCTGGTTTAAGTTTCACCTCCCCTCTCCCTAGAGGACTTAACCTTTTACTCCTCTCCTGTGGCCCCACTACCTTGATGGTTAACTGCCTCTGCCACCCCTTATATCTATCCATGGTTCCAACTATGTTCTACTTCACTTGTCTTCCTTCCTCCAACATTAGTGCATAGCTGCCTTTCTTATATGTACAAGATATTTGCTCTTTTTAGTAGCCTTGACACCTAAAAGAGGATTCCCCTCCCATTTCCAACCCCCTCTTTGTTTTCAGTTCTGCAAGAAAAAAAAAATAAAAAACTTCAGAAAGGGCATGCCAATACGCTCCCCAATGGTTTTACTCCCCATCCCAGTAACTTTTCAAATCAAAATATCTCATTACAAGTCAAGATATCACCCTCATGGCGATGCTACTGCTTCTCTTAAAGAACAATGAACAATAACAAACAGATAAAAGGAGACAATAAAGAAAAGGTCAATGAAGCATTTTTTAAATACACAAGAGAACAGAAGAAAGGCCAGAATTATATACAGACAAACAGGAAAGCTTTAAAAGTTCTATATTGAAATTATAATACATTTAAAAAGAAAAGCAAGATATACATAATATTCACAGTTTTCAAGGACAATCATCTTTTAGCTTTTCATACAAGAAAATGTTTATTTCCACTACTAATCAAAGAAAATGAAATTAAAATAACTCTGAGAGTTCCACACCTATCAAATTGCTGAAGATGGAAATAATATTGGACATACTGTAAAAGGATTTAATACACTTTGGTAAAGCAGCAAATAGATATAAATGTTTTATAAAACAATTTAAAATTAGATGAGAATTATCAGTATTGATACCTAATAATATGCATGTCAACTTTTGTTGTATGAAGCATATTGACCAAGGAGGTTAAAGATGAAAGGAAAAATCTCTTTGATACATAAAATTTCTTCATGAATTTGCGCAGGGGCCATGCTAATCTTCTCTGTATCATTCCAATTTTAGTATATGTGCTGCCGAAGAGAGCACTGATACATAAAATTTCTTAAGGTTTTTGGTTTTTTTTTTGTCATAGTGAAAAACAGTAAACAAAGTACAAATCCACTTATGGGGGACTAGCTAAATGAATTGTGGTATATAAATATTGGAGAATATTTCTGTGTCCTAAAGATCATGGATATGACAACTTGAGGAAAAAATATAACAAAACTAGCAAGAACTTACTCAGAAGGCAGTAAGCACAAAAAAAAGTAGTCCTTACAATTCTGAATACAAGAATAGTGCTTTCTCCTTTCTTTGTATCTCTCAGTGCTTAGTTTGATTCGTGGTAATCTTTTAAGAAATCCTTCCTAGCTGACTAATTGACAAAAAAGAATGCTAGCTACCTTTCTCAAACACAGAAGTTGTCAATTGCTTTTGATTTGGGGTGGGGTAAAATGAGGGAAGGAATTCTAGAAATGACTTTAATATAAAAAAAATGATGTAGTAACACAATTAAAAGAAAAACTTTAAGAGAAAGACAATATAAAGAAGAACATCAGAGGTCTAGGCCCTACCCTATCACTCTGTATTGTTATAAAGTCAAATTCTTATGAGAGAAATTACCCTTCATTCATTTCCCACTGTTTGCTAATCCTAAATCACCTGAACCCAGGAACAACAGACAGTACTCAAAAAGAGATAAATATTTGCTTAATATTAGGAACAACTTCCTAACAATTGAAAGTGTCCAAAAGTAGAATGAACTGCTTTGAGAAGTGATGACTTCCCCTTTCTTAGAGATTCTCAAGCCATATCTGCACTAATTTTGAATGGATAGGTTATCATAGAGATTGTTTCTGAATTAGAATTGGATTAGATGTGGGCTATAGTCAACTTTCAATTCTCTCAAATTATGTGATACTATTTAGTCAGGAGACCTGATTCTGTTACTTACTCTTGTTATGATTTTGTATGCTTTACTTTCTCACACTGGGCTTCATTTTCCTCATCTTTAAATTAAAAAGGTCAAACCAGATGCTTTCTAGGGTCCCATTCAATTCTTATCCCTGTGGTTCTAATGGTTAATAGAAACTCAAGTTTTTTGTTGTATTTTTGTTTGTTTTGTTTTGTTTTGTTTTGTTTTGTTTAGATCATAAAGTGTAAGGCAGAGCTATGAAGAAGTAATATAAGGTAACAGTTTAGTAGGAAAAACACAGTTATGAAATGGAAGGAGAATGCTTTGTCCACACTTTTACTATCTAATACAGCACTGAATGCAAATAACTCTTTCCTTTAAACAAACAAACAAAAAAAGTAGAGTTAGTTTGAATATATAACATTATCATGCAGTCATTTATGTATTTCTCCCAAGGAACTCAAAGCACTATTCAGGGTTAGCTGAAATCCTTATTTGTGGCTAAACTATAGAAGTAATGAATATAATTATCTTGGCAAATGATCAAATTTTTTATTTAACAGACACAATGGGAGAGCTAATGGAGTGCAAAGATTGCATTTGCATGTTATTTTAAGTATTTCATAGTTAGCTTCAAAGCTGCCAAAAACTCAGTATTGATTTTGAAGAATGTTTCAAATGTTTGCTGGTAGGATAAAATATTTGCCAATGTGACATGGCAGCCTTATGTATGGGAAAGTACCTCTAACCCAATTTGGATTGTGTGAAAAAAAAAATCCATGCTGTGCCTTATTTATATGCTGCTTTCTAGTACTTGTGAAAAAGATTAAATTCCTGGAAGATTTCACCAGTGTCTAGGGGGCAAGACACTCAAGACATTTTCTACTTATCTGACATTCTGCTGATACAGATGTGGTGAATTGTATGCATATACAAACAAGTGTACATTTCAAGACAGAGCTATGGTGCCAAAACCAACCATTCATAAATAAAAACAACACTGGACAAAGAGTAAATTTCCCCAGCTTTCTGGAAAAAAGAAAGAAAATTTTAAAAATAGTCTCCCGAGGCCCCACATATCTTACAAAATATAAACAACCAAAAGTTGCATAATTTTCATTTATGATTTTTTGATACATAACTCTGAAAAAACAAGGCTTTGAAAAAAACTGTTGTGATTTAAATGGAGCTACTTGACTGGCCTTTAAACCCAAATCACTCTGGCTTTCACTGAATATCCAATAATAAGGCTCCAGCTCAAGCCTCTGTTGCCAATTCACTCTCAAAGAGGACCAATGGCATTACAGGAGGATGTCTTGATTTGCAAATGTCTTGGATTTAAGTGAGGCAAAGTTCCACAAAGTCACCAGCCTCATTTTCTTCTCCAGAGTCATCTGAGTCTAGTGGCAAGAAAAAAGCCAAGACAACTAGTGACAACCAGAATGCAGGGTATGACCTTGGTCTTTTTAAACTAATTTTTTTTTCCAGGTCTCAATTTGTCTGAGACAATGTCCATTCTGTGATTAAGGACTAGGTAAGAATTGAGACAAGAGATGGCCTTATTTGCCATCACCAAAAAAATCAATATGAGAGTAAGAGATCCTCAGAGTTTCTGGCCAGTACAGAAAACAATTGATATTTACATTTAGTAGAGGTCCTCCAGACTCAAAAAAATGGGCATTTACCTCCCGCTGCAGTTTCAGCCAGTATTTCCCACTCTGCCGTTCCCCTAGTATTTGTTGCTGCAATCAGCAAGGATATACTCTTCCCATTCATATGAGGAGGAAGGTGAACTACAGGAAGAGAGAATTGGGTTTCCTGCTGCCTGGGTTGGCAGGTTAGAACACAACAAATTTGTTAAATAGATATAGACAGACAGTCAAAAAGACAGACAGATATAGATAAAGCAACACATATATGTCTCTGTGTGTGTGTATATATATATATATATATATGTATATATATATATATATACATATATAGGCTGTTTTCTTCAAATTGTATCAGTCTATACTATTTGTTCATATATATGAACAAATTATGTGCATTTGTGCATTTATATATGTATATATGCATGCATATCTGATTAGAAAAGACTAGCATATAGATCTCAGGTCCTTATCTTTTATGTGAGGAGGAGCAATTAAAAATTCATTTATATTTCTGACACATAACTAACTGTGTGATTCTAGTTAATGTCTAGATGTCCTCACTGGTAAAATAAGCAGATTGGTCTAAATGGACTTTCAAATTTCCATTCAGGTTTTTATTATGATACTATGAATAAAATATAAGTATATAATTCAAAAATATCCAATGTAGAAAAGGTCTCATGAAAGAAATTTTTTATTTCCTCTTACATAGTTGTAATGAGCTATTTGGAAAGTCTTCCATGGGAACGCAGAATTTTTACAAATTCATTTTGTTTCATTCAACACATGGTTATTGAGCTATAGTCCTTGAGGGAGATTTGATTCCATTTAATTCAATATTTTCTTTTTTTTAAGCAATTGGGGTTAAGTAACTTGCTCAAGGTTAAATGGATAGTTATTTATGTGTGGGTGCTAAGTAACTGAGGCCAGAACGGATCCCAGGTACTCCTGAGTCAGGGCGCAGCACTCCTACTGCACGACCTAGCTGCCCCCAATTCAATATTTTCTAAACACCTAGTATATGTCAATTATTAGGCTAGGCTCCAGTCATCCATGCAGAATTTAGAGAATATATTGTCTCTGCCCACATGCAGTTTTTAGCCTAGTTATAGAATGGGGGTAGAAAGAGGCAGTTATAATATTGATAATGCCAAATATTTATATCATCAATTAACCCACTAGGTAGGTACAAAACAAAATACAATGAAATTACAAAGTGAAATAAAACATGGTAAAGGTTTAAAATAATGTTTGAGGTCATTAGGGAAGACTACTTAAAAGTGGTGACACTTTGAGTGAGAATTTAAAGGCATTGGGCAAATAACCTCCTATGTTTGGGCCTTGGTTCCACAGCCTTTAAAATGATGACATAAGAACAAATTACCTCTTTAAATCTGTGATCCTATCTTTCATTTATTTGATGTTGAGAATTTCCCATATGGAAATTCCTTTCACCAGTGTAGAACTGGAACTCATCTGTAACTATTCTTAGAGAATTAACTGGCATACTATGAATGATTTGTCCATGGGTATACAGCTAGGATGTTTCAGAGGCAAGACTTGAAGACTTGAACCTAGGTGAACAGAGATCTTCCTGGCTACAAGGGTGGCCTATTCATTATGCAATGCTTAATTAATTTATTTTTTCTATTAACAGTGAAAAGAGGAAATTGTAAGTATACTATATATATATATATATATATATTAAAGCAATTGGGTTTAAATAACTTGCTCAAGGTTACACGGCTAGTTATTTATGTGTGGGTGCTAAGTACTGAGGCCGAAACCTATCCTGGGTCATCCCAGCTCTGGGGCCAGCGCTCTTACTCACTGAGCCACCTAGCCACCCAAGATATACTACATATTGACATTAATTCAGTGCCTATGATATCATTTGACTCAATACAGTTTCCCTATTTATCATTTTTAATCAAGACTACTTTTGCTTTTGCCTTCTCTGAGTTCATAAGATCTACCCCTACCTTTAAAAATTTCAACTAAAAGATAATAGATTTTACTCCAGTCCCTCTGAGTCTTTAGGTTTCAAATGTATTCCTTATAATTGTGTTAATAGATTCAATTTTCTAATCCATTCAACTATCTTCTGTCTTATGGGTGAGTTCATTACATTCACATTCACAGTTTTGATCATAATTTTTTTCAAGTAGGGAGGGAAGATGAGAGTAATATAAATAAATGATTGTTAATTGGAAAAAAATATTTTAAAGGAATGATAGTCAATTCTTAATAGTTATGACAAAAAGAAACATCTAAGCAGATTATTCCAAAGAGAGTATATACTTTTAAAACTCAATTGGACTTGACAAAACACATTTTTAAGCAGTTGCAGATTCACCTTCCAAATTATATTTTCTTAAACTAACATCATAAAATCAAAGTGTTTTAATGCATACTCAGAAATAATAATGATATAGGAGACCCACTGATCATTCAGCCTCCACTTGCAGACTACCAATGAAGGGGAAACAACTAAGGAAATCCATCTTATTTCTAGATAAGTCTAATTATTAGAATTTTTCACTGACATGAACCCTAAATTTTCCTTTTTGCAACTTCTGACCATTGATTTTGATTTTGCCTTTTAGGTACCAATAGAATAATTCTAATCTTGATGTCAGCTCTTCAAATACTTGGAGAAAATCATCCTACCTTGTCTTCTCCAGTGTAAACCTCCCTCAATAAAAATTATTTGGTAGTTCCTGAGCATATACTTACTGATGGCAAGCAATGTGCTCAATCAAATAATTCAATGGCAGGGAAAAACAATTGTAGAATTAAGAACTAGACAAACCTAACCCAAAAGGGTTAATCAATAGACAAATATTTGAGCACGGACTGTTTGTCTAAAAGGAAAATAAAAGAATTGTCACTATTCCTATCATAGTTGATTTTAGATATTTTAGAACCCAGGATTGCCTAGCCCTTTGATCCATAATATTTTCTATATCTACATTTTCCAAGACAGACAGTTGAATTTATGTGTGTATAAACATGTTTTCTACATGCATACATACATGTGTTTTACATATATATATAAAACATGCTTTCATACACGTATATGATTGTGTGTATATATACTTACACATACATATAAACATATACAATACTGAATATATACATATATTATTAATGTATACATATATTATGCAATGTCATACACATGTGTATATATATATATATATATAATGTCTTGATACTCTATACATTTCATGCACCCTATTCAAAACTAGAGAAGTTGCTTAAAATCTTTATGCAAAAAGTAAATATCTAAGACTAGAGGTTATAGATAAGCTAGAGGTCTACATCACTGAAAGAATTAGCAATACTTGTAGCTCCCTCAAGTAATGAAAGCCCAGGTCCTCTCCTCTCTAAAATCTGGTCACCTACTTAAAAAAAATAAAGTGATTTATGTGGACATAATTTTCATTTGCCCTCCTATATAAATGTAACTTTATGTCATACTGTGAAAAACAAGACATAACTAATTGAACTTAAAGTATTCATAAAAGGCAGCATGTTCCAGTAGAATATTCATAGATTACTGTAAAGCCAATCACTAGCAGCTCTCCTGATCACTGCTGCTGTGAAAAACTTTAAGGATCTAATCACATAGCATAGAGAACTCTATTTATTCAGCAATAAACTAAAGCAAAACATTCAAGAAACTAAAGCACAAAATTCACAACAATATAGCAATGTATTACTAGGGTGACCACATTGTCTTATCTTCAACAAAACATATTCAGTAAATCATATTCTCCTCAGTCTCTGCACAGCATCCAAGTAAAGTCCTCTTTCATCTTTAGGCAAGTCTGGCTTCCAATAATCTTTAAGCCAATCAATCATCCTTAAGGGGTAGCAGAAAGTATAAACATCATCTACTCCTAGGTCACAGTAAGTTACAATACCAACAGTCAATACAGAGTGCCCAAGTCAAGTTCTCTTTTATCTTGACTCTAGGCTAGCTTCCAAACCCCACAGCTCCTCCTCCATGGGCTGACTGTTCCCAGCTCTTGCTGGATTCACACAACTCTTGCCTAGATGCACATGTAGGCAGCTCTCTGCTCTGGTTCTACATCTCAGAGAAGTGGGGAAAAAATTTGGCAGAGAAATAAGAATGACATAAGAAAATCATGAAAAACAAGGCAACAGCCTGCTAAAAGAAAATGCAAAAATACACTAAAGAAAATAACACCTTAAAAATAGTGTAGGGGAGGCTAGGTGGCAAAGTGAGTAGAGTGCCGGCCCTGGAGTCAGAAGGACCTGAGTTCAGATCTGGCCTCAGACACTTAACGCACACACAAACAAAAACCTAGCCGTGTGACCCTGGGCAACATACTTAACACCAATTGCCCTGCCAAAAAAAAAAAATAGTTTAACTCAAATGGCAAAAGAGGCCCAAAAAGACAATGAGGAGAAGAATGCTTCATAAAGAAGTATTTACCAAATGGAAAAGGAATGTCAAAAACTCACTGAAGAAAATAATTCCTTCAGAATTATATTGGAGCAAATGGTAGCTAACGGCATTATAAGAAATCAAGATACTATTAAACAGATCCAAACAAATGAAAAACTATAAGGCAATCTGAAATATCTCACAGGAAAAACCACTGACATGGAAAAATAGATCCAGGAGAGATAATTTAAAAATTATTGGGCTACCTGAAAGGTATAAAGAAAAAAGATCCGCTGTCTTTCAAGAAATTATCGAACATAATTGTCCTGATATTCTAGAAGCAAAGGGTAAAATAGAAAGTGAAAGAATTCACTGATCACCTCTTGAAAAAGAAAACTCCTAGGAATATTATACCCAAATTACAGAATTCCCAGGTCAAGGAGAAAATACCACAAGCAGTCAGGAAGAAACAATTTGAGTACTGTTGGAAACACAATCAGGATAACACAAGACCAAGCAGCTTCTACACTGGGCAATCGAAGGGCTTGGAATATGATATTATGAAAGTCAAAAGAGCTAGGATTAAAACCAAGAATCACTTACCCAGCAAAACTGAGTATAATGCTACAGGGAAAAATGTGGCCATTCAATGAAATAGAGGATTTTCGAGCATTCTTGATGAAAAAACTAGAGCTGAACAGAAAATTTGACTTTCTAATACAAGAAGCAAGAGAAGCATGAGAAGGTAAACGAGGAAAAGAAATCACAAGGAACTTATTAAAGTTGAACTATTTACATTCCTACATGGAAAAGTGATAATTGTAACTCATAAGACTTTTCTCAGTAAGAGGATAGTTGAAGGGAATATATATGGATATATGTATATATCCATATATACAAATGTATGGAGGGTGTATGTGTATATAAATATGTTTGTGAGTGTGGGAATATGTATATTCATGTATACATAGACAGACGGCTAAGGATGAATTGAATATGAAGGGATGATATCTAAAAAATAAAATTAAGAGGTGAGAGGAATTTATTAGGAGAAGGAGAAAGGGAGAGATAGAGGCAAGAGAAAACTTACAATGGAGGTGAAGAGGAGGAAGGTGAAAGGGAATGGGAAAACCTGATTCTCATTGAATTTGGCTAAAGGAGGGAATAACATACACACCCAATTTGGTATCTTACCTACAGGAAAATAGGAAGGTAGGGTATAGGAGGGGGGGTGTTAGAAGGGAGGGCAGATTGGGGGAGAGGGTAGTTAGAAGCACACACTTTTGAAAAGGCATGGAGTCAAAGGAGAAAATAGAATAAATGGGGGGGGACAGAATAGGATGGAGGGAAATAAAGTCTTTCACAATATAACTACTATGGAAATGATTGGGGTAACTACACATGTACAACATACATTGAACTGCTTATCTCCCACTGGAGCTAGGTGAGGAGAGAAGAAGGGAAAAAGTTTGGAACTCAAAAGTTTAAAAAGAAAGTTGAAAAAATTTGTTTTTTATACATGCAACACAGAAATGAGTTATACATGTACTAGGGTATGGAAACCCATTGGAAGGGGGCGATGGGGAAGGATATAAGAGAGAACAGATTGGGGGAATGGGTATTCAGTAGGCTTGCTATTTCAGGGTGGGGAGTAGGGGAAAGACGAGTAGGAAAAAAATTGTAACTCAAAATCTTGTGGAAAAGAATGTTGAAAATTAAAAATAAATAAATAAATTCTTGAAAAAAGATATTTTTAGCTAAGAAATGCATTTCCTTGAAAGATACATGCAATTATTTTCATTATAATCATTCATAAAACTTGGCTGGTGATGATTCATAAATTTAACACTGCTTTCATAACACAGGAGTTCTTAAAAGAATGAAGCATCCACTGGAAAATTATTCCTTATCAAAAAGATTATCTACTAGAGATTATTAGGGGGAAAAAAAGCAACCCTCTTAAGCAGTCCAATGTGAACAACTGATCAAGGGAACTACTACCGGGTTGGATTCCACAATCTTACAACAGCCTTCACCTAGACATGGTTTTTATAGTCTTTGCTTTCTTGGACTGTGTAAATGTATACTCTGGTGTACACCAGGGTATAATAAGTTAGTAATTTCCTTTACACAGGCATGAGTCAAAATATGCTATTTGCTCACATCAATCTTTTAATTTCAAACTGCTTAAATGATAGCAAATAGAGAAGGAAATTGCTCCATTTGGGCCATCCTATTATATTCTGGGATTTGAATAATGTACTGTCTTTTTGATGGGATTGAACATTACCTTTTTAAGAACTTTCAATGACCTCAGAAACCAATACAAGGATATTGCTTTGATTTCTGCCTTGATATGACTGGGTCTTCCACGGACACATTTTCTATGCAATTGTCCAGAGCACCTGCCCACTTTTACCTTTTCTATATACAGATCTCACACATCACTGCTGCAACATAAGAGGATAATGACATTTCAAATACCTACGTAAATTGAGTGATAATCAATAGTGTTTCTGTCATCTCATGAAAGTGAAGAAAATGACACATAATTTATGACAGCATCCCAGGATGCAGATTGTTTTAGAAATATATTACAAGAGTAGAGACAGGATAAATGGCACAAATCACCACATCTCATAAGTATCTAAAAATCCTCAAGAAGACAAGGAAATTTAAGTCCATTTTCTTTGAGGATAGGCTTTGCTCAGAACTGTCCTTTAGGAACACAAAACTGTCAACTAAATTAAGATCACTGCTGAAATACTTCAGTCATTATAATACATTAAAATATAGTCTGTGGCCAAAATTAATTAAAATTTTATCAAAGGGAGACTAATTAGTAAAGAACCAGTACTTGTTTTAATGATAAGGGTGGTTTGTAAATAAATTATTGCTATATTAGTATTCATTAACCAAAACTACCATTTTATAGTCAATTAGTTTTCATCTTTTTGTCCCAGCTATTTTTTTTTCCACACAATCAACTGAATATCTATGAGTCAACAACAACCACTTATGGTATTTACACATGGACTTCCTCCAACCCTACATCTTTTGCCTTTATTCAGGTATCACAGTGCACTTATGAACCTCTTACTTTTCTTCTGGATACAATTAATTCATGTTTCCTCCCTCCTCAGGTCCAAGGCCACTGTTACCCAACAGGAAGTATAAAAATAGTCAGGGAGTATATATTCCCCATTCTAAAATCATGCACATAAGCATGTGGATATTCATTACAGATTCACAGGATCTCATGGTTGGAAAAGAACTCAGAAAGCATATAGGTTTCTGAAAAATAACACATCTAACAGTTGGTTATCCAATCTTTACAAGAAGGACTAAAGTGAGGGAGAACTCATTAATTCTGAAGATAACCCCTCCATTTTGAGGCACCTCTAAATATTAAGGCATTTTTCCATACAACAAAAGTAAATTTGTCATTTTGAACTTCAATCTGTTTTTTCCACATTCTGACCATTTATACTAAGCAAAAGTTTAATAATTCTTCCATTTGACAGCCTTTCTAATATTCAAAGACAGCCCTACCCCCCTACTCCTATGCCCCTTATCCTATTTCAGATTAAATATTCTCCGTTCCTTCACCTGATATGACTTCCCAATGGATATCTCAAACTGGATATCCAATAGGGAATTCCAATTCAACATATCTATGATAGAATCTTCTTCCCCAAACTCACTTCTACTCCATATTTTCAAATTCCTGTTACAGAAACACTATATCATTATTGACCTCGATTTGCAATCTGAGAGTCATCTCCAAATACTCATTTTTCTTTGTTCCCATATCTCATCTGTTCATAAGTGTTGTTTATTTTATCTCAATAACGTCTTGCATATATGCTCTATTTTTTCAACTCAGAGATTGTTAAAATAACCTCCTAATTGCATCCCTTCTCTTGCCTTTCCAATCCATGCTCCATACACCTGATAAACTGACATTCCTAAAGCACAGATATGTTTGTTTGTTTGTTTGTTTGTTTCTGCTCAAGGAGCTACAATGGCCCCCTATTATTCTCACAAAAGTTTCAAATGTGTCTGTCATTTAAAGAGCTTCACAATCTGTCTCCAATTTATCTTTCTAGATAAACTTCACATTATTCTTCATTATATGGTCCATGTTTTTTTTTCAAATATGATCTTAAATATGTGTTTATGTGTATATATACATATTTGTAGTGTGTTTGCAAATATGTGTGTAGATCAAAACATATATACAATACACACATATATATTTACTATATTATATATGTATATATGCATGTATGTATTATATTTCCCCAACTTTCATGTCATTTAACAGGTTTTCAATCTTTCCTTGTATGTTCTGCTTCCTTAGCTCCACCATGTAGTATCCATAGTTTCTTTCAAAGCAAAACTTGGATTTCATCTCCTACAGAAGGTCCTCCCTGATCCCTTCCAGTGTGGAGGTAGAGTGAAGGACTCTTTGAAATAGTTCTACATCCACGTGCCTCTGAATAAGCTTTGTCCTAAGTTTTATTGTTGAGTTGTGTGTTTTTACCCTGCTGTAGTCATCCCCGACTCTCGCCTTCCTTGATCACAGAGCAGTGATTACTCTAAAGAAGACTACTGACCTTCAGGTTACCAGATATTTTTTCTCAAACATGTCCATGATAAATCACTGACTCCTTATACCTAAACTTGATTTTTGGATTATTTCAAACCAGAATATATCAGCATTGATAATAGGCAATGACACCTCCATGAATCTTCCCTGGTTCTGTTCTCTTATATGTGGAACTTTATCTCATTATTGTTCAGGTTCTAGATTGAAAATGTTCTAAATTATTCTTGAATAGGAATCTCATGAACCTGTCTGGCTATTGCTCAACATTGAGTGTCATAACATTCCCACAGAGGAACTAACTACTTCATCTCTCATGTTGACATCTAGATCTGAAAAGTAAATAGCATTATTTCCAAGATATTTGTTGGGAGTACAGGATGTTGCAAAGTCGTCTTAACCAAGACCACCTGCTTTCACATGCCAATGAGCTGGGGATTATAATTTCTAATCTTATTTATAAGTGCTATTTATAATTGACTTTTCTCTCAGTTAGAAATTGATCATTTTGAGCTTACCTAACTGAAAAAATGGTTATTTAAAAATGTATTTATTTACTTTTGGTTTACAACATTCGGCTCCATAGTCCCTTGAGCTTCAAATATTCCCCTTTCCCTTTCCTTCCCCCTGCCTCCCATGGCCGCATGCAATCAAATATAGGATCTACATTTACCTTCAAATTAAACATTAGTGGGGGCGGCTAGGTGGCACAGTGAGTAGAGTGCCGGCCCTGGAGTCAGAAGGACCTGAGTTCGGATCCGGCCTCAGACACTTAACACACACAAAATAAAAACCTAGCCATGTGACCTTGGGCAAGTTACTTAATCCCAAATGCCCTCCAAAAAGCAAAAAAAAAAAAATTAAACATTAGTCAAGTTGTAAAGAAGGATTATAACCACTGGAATGAACAATGAGATAAAAAGGAACAAAACAAAATAAAACAGGAAAAAAAAGAGTAAGTAGTTTGCTACAATCTGCATTCAGACTCTGTAGTTCTTTCTCTGGATGAGGATATCCCTTTCCATCATGAGGCTTTTGAAGTTATCTTATAACCTTGCATTCATTGCTTAGAGGAGCCCAGTCTATCCATCATATGTCTTCACACATATGATGTGTCTGTAATTGTCCACAAAGTTCTCCCAGATTGCTTACAGTATCATCCTTTATACCTAGATCATTCACCCATTTATACTTGATTTTGGTATATGGAGTTAGATAATGATCTATGCCCAGTTTCTGCCATACTGTATTCCAGTTTTCCCAGCAGGGTTTGTCAAATAGTGCATTCTTATCCCAAAAACTGGGGTCTTAGGGTTTATCAAACAATAGATTACTATATTCATTAACTGCTGGGTCTCTTGCGCCCAATCTATTCCATTGATCCACTACTCTACTCCTCTGCCAGTACCAAGCAGTTTTGATGACTGCTGCTGTATAATACAGATTAAAATCTGGCATAGCTAGTCCACCATCCCTAGCATTTCTTTTCATTAATTCCCTTGATATTCTAGACCATTTGTTTTTCCAAATAAATTTTGTTATTATTTGTCTAACTCTAAAAGTTAGGGTTTTTTTGGTAAATTAATTGGTATGGCACTAAATATATAGTTTAGTTTGGGTAAAATTGTCATTTTTCTTATATTAGCTTGACCCAGCCACGAGCAATTGACATTTTTCCAATTAGTTAGATCTGATTTTACTTGTGTGAGAAGTTGTTTTGTAGTTGTGATCATATAGATTCTGGGTTTGTTTTAACAGGTAGATTCCCAAATATTTTATAATGTCTACAGTGACTTTAAATGGGATTTCTCAAGACAGAAAAATTTTAATAATGTATGTCATGATGAATAAAAAAAAATCTAATATACTTCAAAGAAAAAAAGGTGTGGTTCTTCCATGATAAACACTGATACTAAACCCTAACATAGAAGGTTTCACACTGGATTAACCACAATTATTCCAAGTTATATGCTCACACATATGCCGCAAAATCAGAAAGTATTCTAAGGCTGTATCACAAAGAGATCATAAAAATGGGAAAAGGACTCACCTGTACAAAAATATTTGTAGCAGCTCTTTTTGTGGTGGCAAAGAATTGGAAATTGAGGGGATATCCATCATTCGGGAAATGACTGAACAAGTTGTGGCATTTGAATGTAGTGGAATACTATTGTGCTATAAAAAATGATGAGCAGGTGGACTTCAGAAAAATTTAGAAAGACTTATATGAATTGATGCTGAGTGAAATGAGAACTAGGAGAAAATTGAACACAGTAGCAACAACATTTTGTGATGACTATGAAAAACTTAGCTCTTCTCAGCAATGCAAGGATCTCAGACAATTCCAAAAGACTCATGATGGAAAATTCTATCCATATCCAGAGAAAGAACTTAGGGGTCTGAATACAGATGGAAGCATACTATTTGCTTTCTTTTTCTTTTCTTGTTTTGATTCTTGTTTTTCATGGTTCCTCCCATTAGTTCTAATTCTTCTTTAACTCTTGACTAATGTGAAAATGTTTAATATGAATAGATAAATAGAAATTATGTAAGTTTGCATGCTGTCTTGGGTAGGAGGAAAAAAAGGAAGAGAAGAAAATTTAAAGCTCACAATTCTTATGGAAGTGAACATTGAAAACTAAAAATAAATTAATCAATTTTAAAAAGTCTGAAAGTTACAGTTAATACCTAATATTTCTATCTCATGAACTTTTAATTCCTAGGTCCAGAGAAACTCCATCACAACCATATATTATAAAAATGCAAATTGAAAGATATACAATGAGAAAGGATCTTAGATTTTATTTAATCCAACCCTTTCATTTTGCAAATGAGGAAACCAAGGCACAGAGATAATAAAAGACTTGTTCAGGGACAGCTAGAAAACATTTGAGGTCATATAAAACAATGATTGTCCTGACTCTAAGTCCAGAACACTATTTATTTGTTCAAGTGCAACCTGATACAGATTAAAATGTAACTAGGAAATATTTAACACGATAAATAAAAATACGGTAGAACACAGATAACATTAACATGTGCTATTTTAAATCAATATGTGATACAAATGATTTTTTATTTAAGGTTCAGTGCCCCCACATTTCTATTCATGTCTGATACAATAGTATTATGCAATGCTCTCTCTCCTGACCACAATAAATCAAATGTCCTTATTACAGTATGTTAAGCATGCTTAAATACTAACTAAAATTCGGTAATTCTAATTTCCTTTCATGTTTAAAAGGCGATACTAATATGCATATTTTCATAACTATACATAAAAATGTGCTTTTCACAAAGTAGTGTTTCTTTTTTATTGAATAAGTGATCATTGCACCTGCAGAATTCCATGGGCATCAACTTTTTGAGAATTCAGTGCATCCCCACTCATTCTAACGACACTCCTATTAGATAGGTTCACCATGGCTGATTGTACTTCTTAAGAAGTTGCCCTACACTTGATCATTGCCATTGCAATATTTAAAGATTTGCAGCTCTCTATGATCTTCTAGCTGTGCACTTACCAACTTTTGGGTTCAAAATCAAGATCTTAGTTTAATTAGAGAAGAAACTGTTTTACAGATCACACAAAAGAGGCACATGAATAGAGTTGGGGATGGTGGGAAAAGACTCTTGTTCTACAATCAGAGGACATAGATTGAAATCTTACCTTTAACATTTATTACTTACATAATATGTAATACTGGGCATATCATTTAACCTCTTGGGGCCTTTATTTGGACTAGATGTCTTCTAAGCTGCCTCCCAGCTCTAGTTTTATTATTCTATTATACTAAATGGCCAAAGAAGCAAAAGAACAATATGGAGTTTTAGTGGGAAAAGAACTAGAGCAAAAAAGGATACAGATAATTATATTTAATTAGATAGTGACTTGATGGTAATTGAATTCCTATCTGAGAATCTCATGAAGTAAAATCAATCAACAAGCACTTATTACATGCTTACTACGTGAAAAGTAATGTGAGAGGCACTGGCAATTCAAAGATAGAATACAAAGTCTACTCTGAGGACGATTATATTCCATCAAAGGAGACATGTACATGTTGAAAATATGCAGAATAAATAAACAATAAATAAACAGCATTTTAAGGAGAAATGGCATTAACAGTGGGAAAAAATAGGGAGTCAGCTACAAACATAATTAGGGAAGTAATTAGGATAGAAATGAAAAAAGTCAAGATAAACTCTTCCAAGAAATGGGAAAAGGTTGTTTAGAACTAACTTGTTCCCTAGGGAGTCACACAGGATGCTGTAGTCATGGAATATTGGAGCCAGTGGCTGACATAGAGGTGATATATTTCTCCTTAATCCTTATACCAACCCTTTCCATTTCCCTGCCAAAAATGAGATGATGATGATGATGATGATGATGATGTTTAGCTTTTTATATAATCCTTACTATATGAAGTGTTTTGTAAAAAAATATTTGATTTATAAACAGCCCTGGGATGTAGATGCTATCGTCATCCTCATTTTATAGCTGAGGAAAAGGAGGCAAAAAGAAGTTAGGTGATTTGCTCAAAGATGCAGAGCTATTAAAAGTCCAGGACTAAATTTCAACTCAGATCTACCTTTTTCCAGGGCAAGCATTCTGTATACTATACTACCTAGATGCCTCTGCCTAGAAATACAGATAGCTGGTGTCCTTCCCAATACCCTTTTCTTTTTCTACTTCTCTTACTAGATGCAAAACCTGGAGGGAAGCCGAGAAAGTGGAGGCCAGAAGTCTTACTTCCCAAATTAATAATTTTTTTGGATTTTCTAAGCACCTAGTTCAAGGACCTTTGGATATCCAGCTACCACACGGCCAGGACAACAAATCTTTAATAGAAGATCTATAACTTTGCCAGATTTGAGAAAGTTCAACCCTAATTTACAGCTCAACTCTACACCTCAGAAAGTAAGGATACAGTTCAAGTTTCTTTTATGGGAGTCTGATTGTCTCTACCTCTTCTGTAAAATGTCATTATCCTCTGATTTCAATACATACATCTCTGTTCTTCTGAAAAATTGAGTGGACCTTCTGCCTTCTCCTTTCCTTCCCATCACCCAGAGTATATGGAATGCATGATGCACAAAGCCTCTCCCAAGAACTCTTAATTCTAGTGCCTTCCCTCTGTTATTTTTTTTCCTGTTATTCAGTATAAATATGGCTTTGTATGCATACATACATATAGGTGCATCTTTGTATATATTTATTTGTATGTTTTCTATATTATTAGATTATAAGATCCTTGGCAGTAGGAACTGCCTTTTGCTCTTTTCATATTCACTTATGACAAAGACTGGAACATAGTAGGAGCTTAATAAATGTTAACTAATTGGTTGATTCATTAATAATCCCTCCCTTGGGAGTAAAAACAGCACTTCCACAGTGATCCAGCCCACACCATTTAAAAATCATGTGAAAGGGGACTCTGGACAACCTCTGGAGCTCCAGCACCCACAGAATGACACAGGAGAAGCTAACCTCCCACTGAGGACAGCCTGGCAGTGATCAGCCAGCACAGCAATCTGGTAGCTGACCCCTGGACCACGTGAGTCGGAGGTTTTAGCCCCAGGGTGGCCAGACTAGCAGCCAGCTGCTTCTGGAGGAACCCCAGAACATCAGCTGCTGTGGCTTTTCCAGAAGTACCAAAACATAGATGTCTAGGACAAACTGAGAGGTTAGTGCCCTATAGAATTTAGGACCAGTATTTGGGAGCTCATCATCTTTTTCCCCTGGGGCCTCGAAGTCTCTGAGGATCAATAGCACAGCTGCAATTTTGCAGCTTCAATTACAGCTTCAGCTCCTGGCCTGTGGACCATAGGGGGATCCGGCAATCAGTCTGGGAGGCAAGCACTCTTGCTTTAATTTTCTTGGATCTGGATTGCAGTCTGGAGTGGAGGAGTTGGGGTGTGTGACCAGCTTGCCAGAGTGTGTGGGAGGAAACAAAATAAACATAAAAATTCAACATTAGATACCTATTTTGGGGCAAAGAGAATCAAAGCATGGAACAGGAGGAGGACTGGGAGACCAGAACTACTGCACCAAAAGCCCCAAATGAAAATATGACCTGGCTACAGGCCATAGAGGACCTTAAGAAGCAGATAAGAGAAGTGGGGGAAAAATTGGGAAGAAAAATGAGAAAGATGCAAGAAAAGTATGAAATGAGAGTCGACAGCCTGACTGAGGAAAATAACACCTTAAAAAACAGACTTACTCAAATGGCAAAGGAGGCCCAAAAGGGCAATGAGGAGAAGAATGCCTTAAAAAGCTGAATTTGTCAGATGGAAAAAGAATCTCAAAAGCTCACTGAGGAGAATCATTCCTCCAGAATTAGACTGGAGCAAATGGAAGCTAGTGACTTTATGAAAAATCAAGATGTTATTAAGCAGATCCAAACAAATGAAAGAATAGAAGGCAATGTGAAATATCTTATGGAAAAAACACTGGCCTGGGAAATAAATCCAGGAGACACAATCTAAAAATCATTAGACTTCCTGAAAACCATTATCAAAGAAAGAATCTAGAAACAATCCTTTAAGAAATTCTCAAGGAAAATTGCTCGGATGTTTTAGAACCAGAGGGCAAAATAGAGGTTGAAAGAATCCATAGATCTCCTGAAAAGGATCCCAAAAAGAAAACTTAGAAGAATATTGTAGCCAGGTTCCAGAATTCCCAGATCAAGGAGAGAATATTACAAGCAGCCAGGAAGAAACAATTTGAATATTATGGAAACACAATCAGGATAACCCAGGATCTGGAAGCTTCTACACTGAGGAATTGAAGGGTATGGAATATGATATTCCACAGGTCAAAGGACCTGAGATTAAAACCAAGAATCACCTATCCAGCAAAACTGAGTATCATGTTTCAGGGGAAAATTTGGTCATTCAGTGTAATAGAGCACTTTCAAGCATTCTTGAGGAAAAAACCAGAGTTGAATAGAAAATTTGACATTCAGATATAAGAAGCAAGAGATGTTTGAGAAGGTAAACAGGGAAAAGAAATCACTATGAACTTATCGAAGTTGAACTATTTACATTCCTACAGGGAAAAACAATAACCATAACTGATGAAACTTTTCTCAGTATGAAAATAGTTGAAGAAGTGTATATGGGCATATGAACACATATGTGAATGTGTATATGGGCATATGAATATATATGTGAATGTGCATATATATATATATATATATATACATATATATATATGTTTTCAGGTATATGTAGATAGAGAGCACAGATCGAATTTAATAGGAGGAGATGACACTTCAAAGGTGAGGTTAAGAGGTGAGAGAGTAATGTGATGAGGGGGAATGGGGAGAGACAATGGGGTGAACTGTCTCCTGTAGAGGAGGCAGGGGAAGATGGTTGCAGGGGAGGGGAGGAACAGGAAGGCAAAAAGGCAAAACCTTATTCTCATTGAATTTGGACCAGGGAGAGAATGACATGCATACTAAATAGGGTGCCCCACCCTACAGGAGAGTAAGGGGGAAGGGGATCATGGAAGGTGATGGAGGGGAGGATGGGCTGGGGGGAGTGAAGTTGGAAGCACCCACTTTTGAAAAGGGACAGGATCAAGGTGGGGAGTGGACCGGGTGGGGGGTGCGATGGGTGGGAGGGAAATATAGTCAGTCTTTTCCAATATATCTACTATGATAATGTTTTGCATAACTACACATGTACAGCCTATACTGAGTCACTTATCTTCCTTTTAAAGTCAAAATTTAAATATATATATAAATACTATGATTAATACTATTTTGCTTATAATTGGGATATAAGATGTGCAGGCAATTGGGCACGGGGATTCACCTCACCCTACTGGAAAGAGATGGGAGAGAGCAGAGTGGTTGAGGGGATATCCTGTATGACTGTTATTCTGAGGTTCTGGGTAGGGGAAAAATGGGGGAAAAATTTTAACTCAAAATCTGGTGGAAATGAATGACCAGGACTTAATAAAGCATTTGGAAAAAAAATCAATGAACACTTGTAACTCAATGAATAACATCAGCTATTTGATAAAACAACAACTAAAGAGTAAAATTCCTGTAGCAGTCCAAGTTGATGTTTTAATGGGCAGGATGAAAGAATAACAATAGACAAAGTAAATTGGATAATAAGTACAGTAAAGTATAATAAAGTGTAATAAAAAATGTGTATAGTGAAGGAATTAAATATAGGAATTAAAGAATACTCCCGTGTTGACAATTGACAAGATCTCTCTCTCTCTCTCTCTCTCTCTCTCTCTCTCTCTCTCTCTCTCTCTCACTGTCACTCTCTCTCTCTTTCTCTCCATCAGATACACACACACACACACACACACACACACACACACACACACACATACACACATACATAAGAAGATAAAATACTAGGAAAATGGTAAACATACTTAAGATCTAAAAAAATTCTGTGAAAATAGGTAACAATGAATAATAAGAATAAAACTGAAGAGCAAACACTCTACCTCTAACTGGATTCCTATCCCAGTCTCAAACTCTACATGTCCCAAACTGAACTCACATTTTCCCAGTTCTATTTTCCTTCATGATTACATATTACTGTTTAGATCATCACCTTTATCCTGGTTCAAAACCTGAGTCATACATTGCTCTTCTGTACAA
The DNA here is from genome assembly GCA_011680675.1 of Gymnobelideus leadbeateri. Taxonomy (NCBI): domain Eukaryota; kingdom Metazoa; phylum Chordata; class Mammalia; order Diprotodontia; family Petauridae; genus Gymnobelideus; species Gymnobelideus leadbeateri. The sequence goes on along the minus strand of WOXC01010096.1, from coordinate 38,280 downwards.
CCCCCATCTCATCAATTACTAAGAAAGTTGATTGTTTTTCACATTAATCAGCATTTCTCCCAATTTTCCACTTCTCTTTAATTGATCGTAATTATCCTAATGATAGTTTTGTCAAATGGTATCCATACAATGTAGGATCTAAAGAAGGGGTCCTCTGCATATTTGATGAACTTGTGGAGAATTTATTGGAAGACACAGAAAAGAGTTACAAAGTATGTGAAGGCATTGATGTTTCAACCTGCATAATTGAAAGAAGTACTTGCATTGATAAAGTAAGAAATACATTGATTCCTTGGCTTAATGGTAACAAGAATTTGAAGATCTTCCTTTTACCTTAATAAGCCTAAGGGAATTTGGAGACCTTTGCTGCCCTTAATAGGTCAATTGTAATTATGGTGGTGAAGAAAGGAACAGAAGAGAGCATGAGCAGAGCTAGGAGAAGGCAGAGCTGCAGCACAGCAGCTAGCATGAGTGAGGGAGGGGCATTTTTGCTTAAAGGACCCTGTTTTATTTTAAAGACCTTCCAGGGGGAAGGCTTAGGGATGTCAGTGTTTGCTGCATTGGTCATGTGTACCAACTTCTTGGTTGCTATGATGGATTTGGATTTTTGGTGTTTGGATTTGGCTTTCTAGTGTTTGAACAAATGTTTTGTTTATGTCTACAATGTGGAGAGTCTGTTACATTTTAAGATTCAAAACTATGCCACCATATTCATAGCCACTGTATGTGCTATGAATATCACATTGGCATTATATTTGGAAATCCTTGGGATCCGTTGATTGCAATCCACCTATCTGCCTCTATATCTATAGTTATTCTATATCTGCTATGGTACTCCACTAATTGTATATGTATTGACATAGTCATGTCACAATCTGGTTATTTGACCATATAGAATTCTAGCTTAACTGGCTAATAACTATGTAAAAACTATTCCTATTTTAAAGTCTCTGAGATAAACATTGAGTTTCTCCTTCAAGACTGAATGCTAAAGTAAGTGTACATAAAGTTTTTGAAATAGTTAAAGATAACCAAATAGTTTTTAATTTTCAATTTTAGAATTTGAAGCCACTTTAAATAAATATATGATTTAAAGACATATTTGCAATTGTTGAGATCCTAAATCAATTATCCTATGATCTCAGAAGGAACATTTAAAAGACATATAAATTTAAATTTGGAAATTTGAGAGCAAATAACTACCATTTTCCTAGGTATTTCTTTGTCTTGATTCATTGAAGTGTCATTTGAATGACAAATATACAATGTGATCCTTACCAGATTCTGTAAAGAAAGAGCAGCTTGAATCTCTTAATATAAGTAGAATTAGAGGATATTTTTATAGTTATGGCCATTCTTTCTCCTTCCCTGCTTTAAGACACTGGGTATTGATTGCTTCAAAAGGTACATTGTAACACATCAGAGATTTCAATATTCTGTGGGAGTGTAAGAAATGATCAAAGTCTAATTTTGAATGCAGGGCTATGTAATTCTTTTTGGAAAGTGGTATTAGGTAATGCTTTTAATTTTTATTGGGGTCACTAAAATGCTACCTATATCTATTTTAATAGTTAAAAAATGGTGGCCCCATTGAATTTTTTGCTGAATGTTGAAGACAGAATATAGGTCCTTGATCTTGCTGTATTAGGTTACCATTTTTTTTAGTTTTTTAATTCAAATTACTTAACTCAATATATATACATATATATGTGTATATATATATATATATATATATATTTGTGCGCATTGTGTATGTTTTTTAGATATTATATATGCATTTTTTAATTTAAATCTATGTCTGTAACAGCCCTTCAGGTTATCATGACTGGCAATTATTTTTTTACCAATTTTCTTGATGTCCAAAGTAACCTGATAACTTTTACTCCTGGTTTTTCATGTACATGAAATTTTGTGATTGATACAAAGAGCCCCAATAGCAAATGACCTGCTAAACTGAAATTCAGAGAATAGGTCACTTTCCCCAACTGCTTCAAATAATTGGGCATTTCTCTTACAGTAATGTTATTTAGTAGTGACAAAATATATGTGATCCGTCATGAACATACTATATTTAATAGGAAGACTAGCTATTCTCTCAGGCTACTGCTTATCCTGTCAGAGGGGTTCAAAGATAAAGAGGGCTGATGGATATTGGAGTTCCTGACAAATAAATATTGACTTTATTACACTTAATCATGGACAGTTTGAGGAAATTGTTTCCTCTGGAGTATTAGGGTTAAAAAATATGCAGTGTTTAATGTGGCAAAAACACTTTACTTTCCTTTAGTTGCCTTCTCTGCCATGCATTGGAGCAAAAAAAATGCAGATTATTATACTTTATACTTCACCAACAACACTTCTGAACTCACCATTTAATGCTGTCATTAAATTGTGTGTACAAAATCAGGCATGTAATTGAATTACACCTTTAACTGGCTAATTGATGGCACAATTGGGTGACTGTGTCATCCTAGGGGAACACAGAGCCAAATGTGCATACTATGGAAAGAATGATGGACATTTCATAATGTGAGATTTTTATATTTCCCTAGGAAATATATTAATGTAGAGGCCTGGTACAATCAACTTAATGTCCATTATGCAAAAATCCCTCCTCTAGGGAGTATGTCAGGTACAATACTCTTACTTAGCATGAGAGCTAGCCATTAATATATAGGGGAGGAATATTAGAAAATAGAGCAAATTTGTGGTCAGAAGACCTGGGATCAAGTATTACTTTCTGACCTTGGACAAGTCTCAGCCTCTCTGGGACTCTAAGTTTTATCATATGTAAATAGAAGTAGTTGAAATAGATGGTCTTTGTAGTTTTTTTTTCTTATTTTAAATATGTTAATTTCTACCTAACTACCTATCTGTCTGTCTATCTCTCTCTATCTATCTATTGTTTATCTTTCTGTCTATAAATATTCTCTCTTGAAAAAAAAAGTCCATCAAAGTTTTATTCTGATGCTTCATTTTATGTGGATATACATACATACATACATATATATTTGTGTGTGTATCTGTGTATGTATATGTGGATGCTACCCTGGGATCTTCAATATTGCTAGCGATAATGATGATGACTAGAATTTTTCCTCATTTTTTTCTCCTTTTCTCATTTCTCTCACTTCTCTCATTGGAGCATATGGGATGTTTAGGGAGGAGTAGCACTTTGGGTGTTAGTGGTAGCTTAACCCTTTTCAGGGCTGCTCTCCCACCTTTGATTTTTACCTGTCACCCAATTCTCACTCTGGCTCTAAGAAACCATAGAATCACTTCAACCACACCCCATTAAAACTGTCTTGCCAGACAAAAAGCCTCAAACCCATTGATGAGTTAGGGGAATGCCTACCACAATCATGTGAAGACATGTTGGAAGAAAAGACAGATGAGAACAATTTGTATAAATGGCCAAGGAGGTGATTGAAGCAGATACTGTGGAGTACTTAGAGTTTGACCAGATGTGGAAAATAACAAGGTCATCCACTGTATCCCAGGTCATCATTAGTCATCTTGATTTTTGTTTGACTTAAATTAATTTGGAAGAGACACTTAAATCCAATTCACACACAAGGCAATATATCACCCTGTGGTGTCATTGGTCCTTTTGGAAAATGAAGAATGAACACAACAGTTAGCATACATATAGAACTTTAAGGTTTGCAAAAGATTTACATATATTCTCATTTAGCCTTCAAAATAACCTGGTAAAAAAGGAACTATTATTTCCATTTTGCAAATGGGTAATTCAAACTGAAAGACATTAAGTGACTTGCCTATAGTCATCCAACTAGTGAGAAGAAAGGCAGGATTAAAATTTGCATCATTGTGAGACTTTACATTGTGTCACCTAATTGTCTGAACTAAAATTAGCAGAACACAAAGATATCAGATATCCTGTCTAGCTAGAATGTGTTCACCTAAATGTAAGTCCCGTTACAGACTTATATAAGATGTTACGTAAGTTATCTCCCACACTTAATTGACTCTAGTGAGATTTGTATTGCTTCTGTATTATTTAGAGAGAGACAGAGAGAACAAGAGCAAGAGAGAGAGAAGAGAGAGAGAGAGAGAGAGAGAGAGAGAGAGAGAGGCAAATGAGATTAGTAACTGTCCTTTGCCCTTCTTTTTATCTTCAGTATATACCAAGTCAATGCAAGTTCATTATGCATCTACTATGTGCCAGGGGCTTTGCTAAGTACTGCGGATACAAAAAAGACAAAAGGACAGTTCCTGGCTTGAAGGAGTTCACAGCATAATGGGAGAGATAATATAAGAACAATTTTGTACAAAAAGCTACAGATGAGATAAGGAGATAATCAGCAGAAGAAAGGAATTAGTGACTTAAAGGAGAGTCATTAAAAGAATGTCTTGTAGAAAGTATGATTTTTAGCTAAAAAATAAAAGAAACTTCTACATTTAATCTTGAAAGTCCTACCCAAGGATGGGCGGAGCCAAGATGGCAGAGTAGAAACAGTGCATCCAAGCCACTGGGACATCAGATTACCTCCAAACGATGTGAAACGGGACTCTGAACAACTTCTGGAGCCCCAGCACCCACAGAACTACACAGAGAAGCTAACCTCTTACTGAGGACAGCCCAGCAGCCCTGCAGGAAGGACCAGCACAGCACTCTGGGAGCCGGTAGTGCAGCGCACAGAGCATGGGGAGACAAGCAAAGGTCTGCCTGAGTTGCAGTTTTAGCCCCGGGGGGGGCAGGGCCAGCAGCCAGCTGGAAGGACCCCAGAACACAAACAGCAGTGGCGATTCCAGAATTATCAACATAGACATGCATAGGAAAAAGTGAGAGGTTAGTGCCCTATGGACTTTGGGACCAGGATTTGGGGAACAGTCGGCTTCCTACCCTGGGGGCTAGAAGCCGCTAAGAAGACATGCCATTTTTTTTTAAACAAATGCTTTATTAACGTCTGTTTTACATCATTCATTTCCGCCAAATTTTGAGTTACAATCATTTTCCCCCCGTTATTCCCCTACCCAACCTCCCAGAATAGCAGTCCCACAAGATATCACTTCCTCCAATCTGCTCTCTCCCATACCTTTTCCCATACCCTCTTCGACTTTTCCATTAGAAGAAGGTGAATCTTTGTGTCCCAATGCCTGCACATCTTGTCTCCCAATTAAAAGCAAAAAAGTATAAATAATAGTAATTATATATATATATATATTTGAAACATTTAATGTTAAGACCTCAAATTTCAGATCCATTTCCTTCCTCCCTTGTCACCCATTCCCTCTAGGGAGATAAGTAATTCGGTATATGTTGTACATGTCTAGCTATGCAAAACATTATCATAGTAGATATATTGTAAAGGGCTGCTTATAATTCCCTCCCACTCATCCCACCCCCCACCTGGTCCATTCCCTACATGATCCTGTTGCAGGCCATAGAGGACGTTAAGAAGGACTTTAAAAATCAAATAAGAGAAGTGGAGGAAAAATTGGAAAGAGAAATGAGAAGGATGCAGGAAAAGTATTAAATGAGGGTCAACAGCCTGACTGAGGAAAACAACACCTTAAAAAATAGACTAACTCAAATGGCAAAGGAGGCCCAAAAGGGCAATGAGGAGAAGAATGCCTTAAAAAGCCAAATTTGCCAGATGGAAAAATAATCTCAAAAGTTCACTGAGGAGATTCATTCCTTCAGAGTTAATGGAGCAAATGGAAGCTAATGACTTTATGAGAAATCAAGATGCTGCTAAGCAGATCCAAACAAATGAAAGATAAGAAGGCAATGTGAAATACCTCATGGGAAAAACCACTGACCTGGAAAATAGATCCAGGAGAGACAATTTAAAAATTATTGGACTACCTGAAAGCCATGATCAAAGAAAGAACCTAGAAATCACCCTTCAAGAAATTCTCAAGGAAAATTGCCCTGATGTTTTAGATCCAGAGGGCAAAATAGAGGTTGAAAGAATCCACCGATCACCTCCTGAAAAAGATCCCAAAAAGAAAACTCCCAGGAATATTATAGCCAGGTTCCAGAATCCCCAGATCAAGGAGAAAATACTACAAGCAGCCAGGAAGAAACCATTTCAATATTGTGGAAACACAATCAGAATAGCCCAGGACCTGGCAGCTTCTACACTGAGGGATCGAAGGGCATGGAATATGATATTCCAGAGAGCAAAAGAGCTGGGAATGAATCCAAGGGTCACCTGCCCAGCAAAACTGAGTATTTTGTTTCAGGGCAAAATATGGTCATTCAGTGGAATAGAGGACTTTCAATCATTCTTGAGGAAAAAAACAGAATTGAATAGAAAATTTGACATCCAGACACAAGAAGCAAGAGATGCCTGAGAAGGTAATCAGGGAAAAGAAATCAAAAGGAACTTATCAAAGTTGAACTATTTACATTCCTACATGGAAAAAACAATAACTATGACTAATGAAATCTTTCTCACTATGAAAATAATGGAAGAAAGGTGTATGGCCATATGAATAGATATGTGAGTGTGTGTGTGTGTGTGTGTGTGTGTGTGTGTGTGTGTGTGTGTATGGTTACAGTTATATATGGATAGAGGGCATAGGTTGAATTTTTTGGGAAGGGAGGATACTCAAGGGGTGAAATTATGAGGTGAGAGAGGAAAGTGGCAAGAGGAGATGGGGAGAAATAGGGTGGGGTAAACTATCTCATGTAAAAGAAGCAAGGGGAAGTGGTTGCAAGGGAGGGGAAGAATAGGAAGGCAAAAAGGCAAAACCACATTCTTACTGAATTTGGTTCAGGGAGAGATTGACATACACACTAAATGGGATATCTCAACCTACAGCAGAATAGGGGGAAGGGGGATGAGAGGAGGGATGATGGATTGGAGGCATCCTTGGGGCAAGGGGAGGTTGGAAGTACCCACTATAGAAGAGGGATGGGATCAAGTAAGGAATGGACCAGGTGGGGGCTTGGATGAGTGGGAGGGAATTATAAGCAGCCTTGTACAATATATCTACTATGATAATGTTTTGCATAGCTAGACATGTACAATATATACTGAATTACTTATCTCCCAGAGAATGGGTGACAAGGGAGGAAGGAAATGGATCTGAAATTAGGTTTAAATTAAATGTTTCAAATATATATAAATACTATTATTATACTCTTTTGCTTGTAATTGGGAGATAAGATGTGCAGGCATTGGGTCACAAAGATTCACCTTCCTCTAATGGAAAAGTCGAAGGGGGTATGGGAGATGATATGGGAGAGAGCAGATTGGAGGAAGCGATATCTTGTGGGACTGCTATTCTGGGAGGGTGAGTAGGGGAAAAACAGCGGGGGGGGATGATTGTAACTCAAAATCTGGTGGAAATGAATGATGTAAAACAGAAGTTAATAAATAAAAGAAAAACAGAAAAAAAAAGAAAGTCCTACCCAAATTGACCACAACCTATATTCCTAGTTCCATAGGACCAAATCCCCCCTCCCTTCTCTGGAGCTCAGATAAACTAGTGATATCTCTAGTCTTTTCACAGGTCATCTCATCTCCCATACTCATGCCTTCACATTACTCCTTTCACATATCAGAAAGTATTCCTTCCTTGCCTATATCTCATAAAGCTCTTCTTTTCCTTTGATATACATGTGGTTAAAGCATCACCCTGCACAAAATTTTCATTTTCCCCTCCAATACTACTTCTCCCTCACCCCAACTAACTTGTATTTACCCATTTTGCATATAATCTTATTTATTCAATCTAGCCATGCATATACATATACATACATGTATTTATATCTAGGTATACACAGATGTGTGTACATCTGTGTATATATATATATATGTATGTATGTATATATATATATTTATTTATATTTGTAAAATTTTCAGTGTGGGTATATCTCAAAATAAGCAAACAGTACAAATCATAATGATTTACTTTTTTGTTGATTCCTAAACTTAAAAAAATGATAGATAAAATGGAAATAACGCAAATCAAACTTTAAAAGTTCATCATACATAGATTTTTTTCAGACAATTGTTAAACAGTTACCAGCACACTGTTGTGAATGTATATATGTACATATGTATCAATTGCATGTGCACAAAACCTTTCCTGTTTTATATGTGTACATAGATATGTATTTGCATGTGTGTATATATATATATATATATATATATATATATATATATAGTATGCACATGCATATACACATGCTGTTTCCCTCATTAGTATTTAAATTTCTTTCAACTTGGGATTTTTTCAGTGGTTGTTCTTGTGTCTCCAGTACTCAATAGAGTGCCTGGCTATAGACTGTAGTAGGTGCCTAATAAATACCTGTTGATTGATTTAACAAGAACTAGACTATATAATTTCACAGAGACTAATTTATTAGAGAATTGGTAACCAGGTGACAAACAAATCTTTTGACCATACTTATTCAGTTCTCTAAGTTGCGGAGTGCTTGCAATGTATATCTATTTAGGTAGTAATAATAATAACAGCTAGCATTTATATAGAGCTTTAAAGTTTATAATGCTCTCTACATGTTTTCTCATTTATTTTGATCAAATGAACTTATTTGAATTAAATCTGCATTTATGAAATTTATTTTTAATATTTGTAGTATTTATGAATTTTAGATAAGTTGGATTTGTAGTCTTAGTATATTGACTTACTATATAGGCTTACAATACTGTTGTGTGCAAGGCAGTAATAAATGTTCAAATGGTACAAGTTCCTTGAAAATAACCATTACAGTTTTCAAAAAAAAGAAGCCAAGTACTTTTGGTGAATTTGTGTGATAAAGACTTATCAAAATTTCATAAAATAAAATATTATAATGAGTCTTAAAATATCTGAATCATTGATATTTGTGTGTGAGGTGAAGGGACTACAAGCATAGCAGAGTATGACAAGAGAGTCAATAAGATTTGCTTTATGTGCAAAGCATCCATCTTGCCTTCTGGTAGTTGTTGCCAAAAACAAATTGTCATGGAATGTTTTATCTGCCACAGAGTTTCTCAATAAATTTCTAATTTTTCTTTTCTCATACAGTTTTAGAATTATTGTTGTTGTTATTGTGGTTTTCTTTTTGTTTTTTTAGAACTGAAAGTGACTGTTGTTATTGAGAGATCTTCAATTATGTCCAAATCTTTTATTATCCCATTTGGGGTTTTCTTAGCAGAAATAAAGGCTTGGTTTGCCATTTTCTTCTCAAACCCATTTTACAGAGGAAGCTGAGCCAAACAGGGTCAGGTGACTTGCCCAAGGTCACAGAGCTGGTAAGTGTCTGAGACCAGATTTGAACCCAGGAAGATTAGTCTTCTTGACTCTTTACATAGCACTCTATGCACTGTACCACATAGCTACCCTAAGAAAATGAAAGTGAGATAGAGGTTATCTATTTCTATGTCCAACTTTAATGTTCTAAACCTTCACTGGTTCTCCTATATAAAATGTTGATATTTTGCTCTTGTTCTAATATTCTTAGCCAGCATCCTTAAAGATTGTTTGCTCAATGCCCAACATTTGCTATTACAAATCTGTACTGATTGTTATCAATAAAATGTAGAGTTTTAAATTCATATTGTAGTATTATAAGCAAGCATCTCGATATTAACACCCTTTCTCTGTTCCTTAGTCACATGCTAAACTCCCCTCAGCCCTATCTTACCTACTTCCAATACACTGGCAAATGGCAAGCTTGGCAATTGGATTTCCCCTCCTTTCTTTAGCATACAGAGACTTAGAAATGGGTGTAGTGGGACCTCAGCATTCTATTGGAACCAATTTAAAATAATGTATTCTGAATTTCTTCCCCAATTTGTAAATTAGGTTTCAGCAAAACTCCATATATTGAGTTGCCTTATGACAATGGAATCCTATTCAGATTTGGGCAACTGATGACAGATGGCAAAGTTCATTTAAATGAGGACCTGAAATAAATGGGAAATGATGACAGGAATAGGTGTGTGCAGTACCTCAATCAAGATAAATCTGGCATGTTGGCTAAACCAGCTACATGAATAAAAACTGATTGTGACAAATGATTGGCTACTTATGCAGCAAAATTGATAAATCTTCTGCTTAACAGGCTTTCTGAATGCTAGAGCCTACACGGCATGCTCAAGGTAACTATTCTCTCAACCTAGAAATTGTGTCTAACAAGAGTACAGCAATGGAGCGGAGTGACTTCTATAACACTAAGAAAAATGCAATCCCAATGTGGTGAACCAGAGCAAGTTGTCACTTTTAGTCGTCATGTTTCCATAACTTTTGATTATCACAAATGGATGCAACTTGGCAGCAAAAAAACTAGTAAAACATATCAGGGCAGCTGTAAATTCATATGTCTACTATTGTCTCCATTACAGATTTAACTGCTTTAATTTAAAAGTGTTTGCATTGTCACTGCCTGCAGGTGTGGGAAACCTAAAGAAGATATGTGCTAAAAATTGCTAGGAGGATGGAACATTCTAAAAAAAGAACATTTTTGCTTGGAAAAAAGTTAGAAAATAATTCAATTGAATAAACACAATAAAATGCTATGTGCCAGGCATTGTATATGAAGAAGAAAAAGAAAGACAGTCTCTGTCCTCCAGGAGCTTACAATCTAATGGAAGAAAAAATGCAAAAACAACAACAAAAAGTATGATAAAACTGGGTCATCAGCAGATGGATGGTGGAAGGCTATGATGTTCCAAAGAGTGAAAACCTAGCAAAGCCACTGGTAGGAAAAAGAGAGTTACCTGGAAAGTTGTCAAAATTCTGAAGATCTCTAAAGGAAAGCTTTGGGAAGAATTTATTGCTCCACTCTCTAACCCTCCAATCAGAAGGTAAAATCAACTGAGGGAGTTGAAAAGGTGTAGAGTTTCAACAACTGAGTCAATCTGCATGGTAATAATATTTCAGTTAATCATCTTAATGAAAAACAAAAACCACCATTTTCTGTGGAGTCTAGACTGTGCTACTGATGGATAATGGAAAATTACCTGGAGGGCTATCCAAACACATTCTTCCATGTAACAAATGATTGCTAAGTGCTTATTTTGTGGAACATAATTTGGGAGACAAAAGCATTAATAATATTTCATAAGAAAAAACATTAATAAGATTTCATACTATTACAAATATGCACTGTTATCAATAAAATGTAGAATTTTAAATTAATAAGTTTTAAACATTAATAAGATTTTATACTATTGCAAATCTGTAATGATGGTCTCCAAGTATCATGCTACCTAAAACAAGACATATAAGTCCACAAAAGAAATCTAATGCCAGGTTGTATGTGATAAATGTCAGGAAAAGGACAGTATGTTCACTGAGAGTAGAGACTGTGCTTTACCTTTCTTTATAGCCAAAATGCAGCACAGTGTATGAAATGCAGTAGGTGCTTAATAAATTCTTGATGATTGGCTATCAACTACTCTAATTTTTAAGAAGAGAGAGAATATAATCAAAAAAGGTTATTTAAGTTGCTGCTTTCGTGTCTTGAAGCATGGTTGGTATTTTTTTAAGGGAGAGATAGGCACATTGAGGAATGATAAAAGGTTCAGAAGTGGGAAGAATAGTGTCAGAGTTATGGAAAAACAGAATACACTAGCTAAAAGAACGAATATGTGCAGGCAATGAGCAGGAAGATATATTTTGAACAGTAAGTTGGGGATAGATTACAGATGTTCTTGCATGCCAGACTAAATTTAGACTTTATTAGCTAATAAAAACACATTGAATATTTTTAGCAAGCTATGCTTTAAGATTAATCTGGTGGCCATATATGAGACAGATTAGAAGAGGAAATATCACAAAAAATGGTAGGATAGGAGGTAGCAGTATAGCCCAGCTATTTTTATGACAAATCTAACAAATATCCAAAAAGAGATTTAGACTTAATAATGATCAGGAATCTAAAGATTCCTTAGTGATTCATTTTTTCCAGCCCAAGATCACTAATTTAGCCCACTGGCAAGTGACCAGAGCAAGAAGTGTTGAATAAGAGTGGTTATGGAGCTCTTTTGCTCTGAACCCAGAGTGATAGTGTGGATTCATCCCCTGGTGTTGAATGTGATGGGGCCTGTAGAACTGATTCTCTTACATTGGAGTTATAGCTAAGACTTGCTCCAGGGACTAGTGACAAGAAAAGAGGCTAAAAACGTTTCCAACTAGGTAGCAGGGTTTGGGGTCACCACCTTTCTAATGGAGTTTTATTCAAGTTCAATACATAGTTGTATTACTTAAGTAGAGTCTAGATCCAGGAAAGTACAAAAGGTCAGGAATTTGATCCCAGTATGCCCTAGATAAGATGTCAAACTTGTAGACTACAAAATTCCCAAGTATAGCCTGAACTAGATTAAAATGTATTTGGGAAATATTTAACAAAATAAATAAAAATACAACAAAACCAACAATGTTAATTTGTTATTAACTAAATCAATATGCAACCCACAGGGATCCCTTTCTATTTAGTTTGATTCACTGCCCAAGATCATACACTGCAACTATCTGGCCTAAAATGTTCCTATGATCCTTGAAGAACACAACATTCAAAACCTGGGTCAAATAGCAACAGGGCACTGTAATGTTAGTGTGATTAAATATCTGCCCCACTCATTAACAGGCCTCAAGTGGAGCCCATTAAGGGAAGCTCACTTAGGGGAGGCTTGCTTGTATAAAGGCTTCCACATCTTTTGCTGATTTCTAATGAAGCATTGAATCATAATATAAACCCTGAGTTGGTATTTTGCTTTGGGGGTTTGCTTATGAGAAGGATGTTGTGATTCCCTGATCAAGATTCTGAGTGGCCATATGTTCAGAGCTCCCCAACTGCACAGATGTAAAGGCTCTCTTGATCCAGGTATGTATGTAAAGTGTAGAGTTGATTCAGGTAGTCAGAGCCCTGTCTGTTGGTCTTTATTTCTCTGTTTGTATTTTCTCTGAAGTTCAGGATGCTGACTTTTCTCCTGAATTTATCAATGTAATTCAAAAAAAAAGATTGCTCATCTTTTAAAGAGCTATCTTTCCTAGTAAAGCACATCTAAGAACCTGTGCTAGCAGCCATCCTGGGCATGTCAGTGTGGTTGATGCCACAGACCCCAGATAATTCAGAGTTGTTGGTGAGTTACTTTTCAGTCATATTTGATTCTTGGTGACCCTATTTTTTGTTGTTGTTTTGGCAAAGATACTGGAGTGGTTTGCCTTCTCCTTCTTCAGCTAATTTCACAGATAAGTAAGTGGAGGCAAAACAGGGTTAAGTAACTTGCCCAGGGTCACATAGCTCTAAGTGTCTGAAGACAGAATTAAGCTCAGGAAGATGAGTCTTCCTGACTCCGGCACAACCTAGCTAACTTGATAATACAGAGTAGAACTATACAAAGTCCTGACATTCCCTTCAGAAGTCCAAAGATCCAGGCCCTAACACAAAATCCCAGTCCAGGAAATATGATTCAAAGAATGAGTAAATAATAAAAGCCTCTCACCACACACAAAAAAAGCTCTTGTGGTGCCAGAATAACAAAAACACAAACCCAGAAGAAAACAAAACCAAAGCACCTACAAGTAAAGCTCAAGGGAAAACATTTCTTCATATAAGATAATTTAGTATTACTAGAATAAATGAAAATGAACTGTTTTTTAATGAGTTTAAAATATGTTATGAAAACAATAGTTGAGAGAAAGAAACTGAATAATAGATTTTAAGGAAATTATTAGAAAAATAATTAACAGCTTGGTTCAGGGGGTAAATAATTTAATTTAAGAAATGGACTGCATGAAAATTAAAATGGACCACACTGAAATTAATGACTCTATAACAGGAGAGGAAATAATAGATTGAAGCCAAAAGGCTGAAAATAGAACAAAATATAAGATAACTTATCAAACACTGACCTAGAGAACAGATCAAGAGAGACAATTTAAGGATCACTGAACTACAAGAAAGTCATGACCAAAAAAGAGAAGAAACCGGTATAATATTTCAAGACATAATGAAAGAAAACTACCCAGATCTATTAGAACCAGAGAGCAAAGTGAAAATAGAATCCCCTGGTAACTTCCTGAAAGAAATTGTAAAATGAAAACTCCCAAGAACAGCATGACCAAAATACAAGTCTTCCAGGTCAAAAAAAAAAAAAAATACTGCAATCAGCCAGAAAGAAAAGAGTTTAAAAAGTGCAGATGCACCATCAGGATCACATGAGATAAAACAAATATTACTATAAAGGACAAAGAAATTGGAATATAATATTCAAAAAAAAAATAAAGACTTATACAATCAAGAATGCCTTACCCAGCAAAACTGATGTAATACTGGGAGATGCCGGAAGGGGTGAGCAATGGAATGAATCTTTAATGAAATAGAGACCTTCCAAGCAATTCTGATGAAAAGACTAGAGGTGAGTAGAAACTTTAAAATACAAACACAGGAGTGAAAAGAAATATAAAAACAAGAAAAATGTAAATGGACAATAAAAAACCCAATAAAATGATAAAATAGTTGTACTCTTGTAAAGATGATATGATATAAATGCATTCCCAGAACCTTAAGATGATCAGACACCCTAGGAGGAGTTAAAGAAGATGGAGGGCCTGGGAAGGTCATTGTTATATGTTAATAATCTGAAAAGAAGAAAAGAAAGTGAAGGAGAAAGGAATACTCTAAGAAATATAGGGGAGTTGTGGTTGTGGAGTACTTATATAATTGAATTGCACAAGTACAAGACTAGACAAATGAAAAGGAAATGAAGACTTAATCAGGCATCACTTGTGCCTCACTTTCCTAGGAATTTATCAAAGTAGGGTAGAATACATACATAACCACACACATATACACATGCATAAATAGTTTGGTATAGAAATAGCATTCAAATCAAAAAGGAAACAAGAACTAGGAAGAAGGCAAAGAGGGTAAATGAGAGGGAAGGTATATTCTGGGAGGGATTAGTCATGAGCAAAATAAGTTCCAAACTCAAATGATGATTATGAAAATAGGGTTTAAAAGGATAGAAAGAACAGGTAAGAAACAGCAATTACTGGTGTAGGTGAGGGTAAGAGAAGAGAGAGTGGGAGCTGCAGCTAATGGAAGATGAGATCACTAATAATGGGAACACTGAATGCTACTATGCCATGAGAAATTATATATGGGATAATTTCTGAAATTATTAAGAAGACATGTATACACTGATACAGAGTGAGCAGAAATATGTAAACAATTTATTAACTAACAATGTTGTAAATTTCAGCATTTTAAAAGATTTAAGAATTCTGAGCAATGCATTAGCCAAATGCAATTCTAGAGGATTGATAATGAAAAATGCCACCACTTCCTGACATGGAAGTGGGGGACTCAAGATGTATCAGAATAGGATATTCATTTTTGGTTATGGCCAATGTTTCATGGCCACATATTTGACTATATATATATATATATCTGTGACGGGGATTTTCTTTGTCTTTTTTCTGTCTTAATGGAGGTGGCTGTGACAGGAAGAGAAAATAAATACTTGTTAAAGAAAAAAAAATTAAAGTTGATAAATAAAAGTAAAGAAAGGGGCTTACTATGTATCTGATGTATTCTCTTACTAAAATACATATGCAATTTGGAGTAAGAATCACTGGAGGTAAATGAAAACTAACTGCAATCCTATTGACATAGTTGAACTAAGAGATTATAAATATTTGGTCTATACCAACAATAGTGAGAATAGAAAATCGAAATGCATGTACAGAAGTAATCAATTTGGAAATCATCACCATTTACATAATGCTTTCTTCTGGTCTTCCTAACTTCCTAGTCTTACCACCCAAGATTTCCTTGTGCCTATTTTTATGTCATCCGTGCATGTTTTACCTATATTATAATATGTTTCTTGAAGGTAGAGAATGCTTATTTTTGCATTTGTATCACCAGTGTTTAATATGGTGTCTGGCAGATAGTCCTAAATAAATGTTTATTGAAACTAAAGAGCTATCATCCAATTGAACATTGAACAATCATCCCCTGCATGTATATAACATTTTATACTTGTCAGATATTTCTCTACATGTTGCCTAATTTGATCTGTTCAATCATTCTGAAATAAGTAGGGAACATATTATTACATAAGATAAGCTAATTGAGGCTTTGAGAAATTTTATGACTTGGAATCACTTAATTTTTACATCTGGAAAGGACCTAAGAGAACATTATTGGTGTTAGTTGTATGAGTTTGATAATGGGACAAGTACAGCACAATCTAGTCCATTCTAATAGATGACTAGTATACATCCAAAAATAGAAGTGGTGATTACAAAAAGTCATTATGGTTTCAAGAACATGTCATGCCAGACTTATTTCCATTTTGGAAAGAATTTCTAAACTAGTAGATGAGAGGGATGCAATGGATAGTTTACCTGGATTTTAGAAAAAAAACTTGATAAAATACCTCATGTTGTTCTTATGGAAAAGATGGAGAGTTATGGATCATATACTAATGTGACCCAATAGATTCAGAAGTGATTGGCTTGCCAGAACCAAAAAGAAACTAGTATTAATTCAGTGCAAAATGGCAGAAGGGTAGATCTTGGAGAAGTGTTTTAAAATGAGGGGGAAAAGTAAGAAAATGTGAGTAATGACTAAGTAAGGGGAAGAGTAAAGGAGCAGGAAGCACAACTATATTGTTCTATTTGAGAAAAGGGATTTTGTTGTTGTTGTTGTTGTTGTTTTTTAGGAGCTCTTACACATTTTCTTGAATGCAATTAGCTTACCAATTTTTATAAAGACATGAAGGTAAACTCAATATATTGACAGTTTAATAATGAATGCAAATAATCATTCTAAGATTCTTCTAAAGACAAAATCAAATATTCCTTCACACTAGACCTTAACGTTAGTTCCTTCACATTAGATACATCCAAGTGTTGCAAAGGATAGTGTCTAAAGTCAAGAAGACTTGAGTTCAAATCCAAACTCAGACATTCAGTAGCTGTATGACCCTGGATAAGTTACTTAAACCTGTGCTGGAAAAAGGAATGGAAAACTAATTCAGTACTTTTCCAAGAAAACTCCCAACAGACTTACAAAGATTCAGACATGAATAAACAAGAACAAACTATTCGATGGATGAAAGGCAGTTGTTCTAGTGTAAGGAAATCCAAAGTATTGTTGGGGAAAAATTCCTTACCACTTCAGATGTCTGGATTTTTTTATTAAACACAACCATTATGATCTTAATAGTAGGTCAGCAAAATGAAACAATTCTTGAGAGAAGGGGAAATAGAACTCTATGAGAATAAGTCTCTAGGTATAGAGGATTAGGATATAAGAGTAGGATAGCTATGTAGAAAAAGTAGAAATTGTTTTCAGGGATATAGTAGGCCACCCCTACTATATTGCTGGTACTTTTTACATTTATGGGATAAGACTTTGTGGAGCAAAAGGAAGAGGATCCAGTGAAGCATTTAGCTATGTACAACCTTTGAGAACCTGGGTTTGTAAGTTGACATATCTATAAGATAGATTTGTGTAGTAGAGCCCAAATTCATAGTGATTTCTTGCCCTAAACATCTAGTTATGAAATGGCTTGCTCTTATGTCCTCAGTTAGAAAACAAAACTTCCATTATGTCCAAAGGGCTATAAATAATGTCATACCCTTTTACCCAGCAATACCACTTCTAGGGTTACATCCCAAAGAGATCATAGAAGTGGGAGGAAGATCCATATGTACAAAAATATTTATAGCAGCTCTTTTTGTGGTTGAAAAGAATTGGAAATTAAAGGGGTGCCCATCAATTTGGGAATGGCTAAACAAGTTGTGGTATATGCATGTAATGGACTATTATTGTGCTATAAGAAACGAGGAGGTGACAGATTTCATAATTACCTGGAGAGACTTATACAGACTGATGCTGAGTGAGAAGAGTAGAATCAGAAGAAATTTGTATACAATCATGGACACAACATATGTGTGATGACCAACTATGACAGACTGGACTCTTCTCAGCAATCCAGTAATATGGGTCAATCCCAAAAGACTCATGAAGGAGAGAAATGAGACATCCAGAGAAATAACTAGAAAGAACTGAGCTTGAATCCTGATAGAAGCTAACTAATTGATCTTTTTTTTCTCATTGTTTGGTTTTATTTCTTCTTTACCATCTTTCATCCCACCTAGTACAATATGCCTTTGTAATTGGACTAATGTCTAATATGAAAGTATTTGCAGATCCTATACTGGACTATATGCTGTCATGTGGGGTGGGTGGGGGGAGGGAGGGAAAGGAAATTTGAAATTCAAGGAACTATGGAATTGAATCTTGTTAACTGAAACTAAACTAATAAATTAATTAAAAAAAAAGAAAGCAAAACTTCCTAACTATAGGGTAGGGTTAGAACTCCCAGCAATGGACTAGGAAAAATCTTTCCCTCCTGCACAGTTCTCATTGCACCTTCATACTACCAGCACAGGGACACCTAACAACATAAACTCAGATTGACCAAAAGCGTTTATGTGAAGTAATATTAAATCTTGTAAATGTATTTTTAAGAGAAAAAAATGTAAGAAAACTCCAAAGTAAGGTTGAGGTAGGATGGGGTCAGTCCATTTTCCCACTTCCCTGGGCCTATTTCTCTCTTATTTCTCTTTAAGCTCCTCCTGCTCCCGGGCAAGTTTTATCCTGAGATAAAACACAAGGAATCCCTTGTACCTCCAACTTTGTCCATTCAGACTGACTTAATCTCTCATAGTTTTATAGAAGGGGACTACAGATGGGACAGAAACCAGCTACAACTCTGTCACACCAAAGCTGTGGGATAACCACCATTTCTACCTTCTATTGTCTTCTTTCCTAACTCCTACTATATCTGTGCATGAAAACCTCTACCCCATTCTCCTTAGACGGCTGCATTTATGTTGTTAGGTTTCTCTGTGCTGGTAGTATGAAGGTACAATTCAGTTCAAGATAAATGCATCATGCACAGAGATTCAGGGCCCAGACAATGGGGAATATACATTCATACTTGTATACCTACATACATGTGCTTTGTAAACACATCGTATACGTGTGTGTGTAAGCCAATTCTGTGTTTATGAGGAAGGTACATATTTAGGGAGAGACATTGTAATGTGGGAAGAGAGTGCTAGATCTGGAATCAAGTGAGACCTAAACTGGAATCAAGAGAGACATGCATAGAAATCCTTTCTGCAGTACTTACTATCTCTGTGATCATGGGGAAGTCTCTTAACTTTTCTGAGTCACAGTTTCTTCCCCTTTAAAATGGGTACAAAAATACCTATAGTAAAGTACCTTACTTTAAAGCAATATTTTGAGGAATAAATAATATTAGGGAAGCATATATACATGAAGAAAATGTTTTGCTAACCTTAAAGTGTGAAATAAATAAAAACTATTATTATTCATGAATGTCTAAGAATTATGCTATAACAGAAATGAACTAAAATTCCTATATGTTTATCACCTTGCGTTTGCTTTTTTTAACATTATAGCAGATGGATGATTCAGATTAATAAAATCCAAGTAAAGCATGGATCACAACATAAATATTTTTATATGTTCCTAAATTATTATTTAAGCTGTTCTTCTCTCTTCCTAAGCAAACTCAGCACATTGTTAATATTTACATCCTAATGGTTGTTATAGCATCTACTGAGTAAATCTAACTGAAATATAGTTTATCATTTCTAAGGAGGCATGAAGATACTATAAAAAGCATTAAATTCTCCTTACTTTTTGCTTATTCAATGATACTCCAGGAGATATGAGGGGTGAAGTCATTAAGTACTTGTTATTTGTGCATGATGTATTAAGTAACATAATAAGAAAGATTATTCAAATCAAGTTTTGAGTATCATTGTGGCTTTAGCAATAAAGTCAATTCTTTCTAAGTACAGTTCTTGATTTATGTAAACTCACATTACACAAATTTGACTTTAAGTAAATAATTCTAAAAGAAATCCACATTCCAAAAGAACACCTCTGTAGAGTACTATATTAACTCTCTCCCCTTCTGTCCCTTAGCTTGGCACTTGAGGCCTCCCCAGCCCCCACCTGCACTAGCCCCCCCCCCCCCGCCCCCATCCTAATAAAAGAAGAGATGCCAATGGTCTGCAGCTTAACTTGAAATCTCAGGCACCCAGAGAGGAGAACCTTGTCTTACTCTGCCCACCTACATGTCCAACACAGATGTATATAGCGCCAATATGTCTGTCTTTGTTGGCTTTGTTGGCTACTTGGATATCTGGCCCCTGCCACCACCTGTTATCGCCTGTATGTCCAGCCCCACAATCTCTTCCTCTCAGTTTTAGCCAGGCCCCTTCATGGTTGTCCCTGCTCCCATGTATATTCTCACTTTTCTGTCCCTAGACCCCATGAATCCTTAAATCCTGTGCTGGCTTCAGTTTCCCTTTCTTGTTTCCCTCCCTCCATTGCCCTCATCCACATGCAAATTTGCATTACTTAAAAATCACTTTACTTAGAGGAATGCAAAACTATTCACTTACTAAAGCAAGAACTATCTGTAGTTGGATAAGAAATTAAAAATGAAAATCATGAAATTCAACTAAGTTCAAGATAAATTCATCAAGCACCTACCACAGGCCTGTAAATTATTGATTGACTACCTTTCTCCCAAGACAAGTTCTTTGATAGTGTTATTTAAGATGGGATTAAGATTGCTAAGAACAATATCAGTAATATTCCATCACAACTATAACTCAAGTAAATATTTTCCTCCAGGAAAGGACTATAAGATTTTTGTAAAGTCCCACAAAGTAAGTGACATAACTACATAACACAAGGGCAACCTCTCTCTGCTGCCTCTGTTGATTTAAAAACACAACTATTTTGAGGCAGATTCATTTTCTACAATTCATGATAGTGGAATATCAAAACAAAATAGTTGATTATCCAGGAAGAACAGTTAAAGAGGAAAATATAAATAATGGCACTTCTGGGACCTCATGAATTTGTCATGAAGATCAAAGAAGATAATGTTTGTAAAAGAGCTTTAGAGTAGTATGCTGATGTTTCATTCCTATTATTCATACTAACTAGTATTATTTGACTATTTTTATTCTCAACTACTGAATTCATTGAAGTAGTTATGTAACAAATGAATTCATAAAGCTAGAAGTTAACAAAGGCAATTCACATGAGGCATTAAAGGAATGTATCTCAAGAAAAGAAAAGAAGGGGCAGAGCCATGATGGCAGAGTAGAAACAGCTCATCCAAGCTACTCTGCCCCCAGATTCCCCCCAAACTATGTAAAAGGGGACTCTGAACAACTACTGGAGCCCCAGCACCCACAGAACGACACAGAGAAGCTAACCTCCTGCTGAGGACAGCCCAGCTGCCCTGCAGAAAGGACCAGGGCAACACTCTGGGACCCGGCAGTGCGCATCGCACAGAGCCCAGGAGGAGAGAGCCTTGAGCCTAGGTTTTAGGCCCAGGGCAGCAGGGCCAGCAGCCAGCTGGAGAGATCCCAGAACACCAGCAGCTGTGTCCACTCCAGAATTATCAACATAGACATACCTAGGACAAAGTAAGAGGTAAGTGTCCTACGGACTTTGGGACCAGTATTTGGGGAATGTGTCAGCTCCCTCCCCTGGGGGCTAGAAGGCACTGAGGAGGCAAGACATTTGGTAGTTTTCAGAGGCATTTCCAGCTCCCAGCCTACAAATCGTGGGGAGATCCAGCGATCAGTCTTGGGGGGTAATCGCTCTTGCTTTAACCTCCCTGGATCTGGATTGTGATCTAGGGTGGAAGTTGTGGGTGGGTTTACAGCTTGCCAGAAACGGAAGTTGCCCCCCACACGTTCGGGACGAAAATTCCTCTATCTGGCCTTAAAGCCATAGTGTGGCAACAAGCCCAAAAGTCAAGTAATTAAGTGGCAACATGCCAAGGCAAAGGAACAGAAAAATGCAACCCTAGACTCCTATTTTGGGGGCATAGAGCGGGAAAAGGACTGTGAGGTCAGAAGTCCTGTTCCAAAAGCCCCAGGGGAAAACATGAGCGGGTTGCAGGCCATAGAGGACCTTAAGAAGGACTTTAAAAATCAAATAAGAGAAGTGGAGGAAAAATTGGAAAGAGAAATGAGAAGGATGCTGGAAATGAGGGTCAACAGCCTGACTGAGGAAAAAAAAACACCTTAAAAAATAGACTAACTCAAATGGCAAAGGAGACCCAAAAGGGCAATGGGGAGAAGAATGCCTTAAAAAGCCAAATTTGCCAGATGGAAAAAGAATCTCAAAAGTTCACTGAGGAGATACATTCCTTCAGAGTCAGACTGGAGCAAATGGAAGCTTATGACTTTGTGAGAAATCAAGATACTGTTAAGCAGATCCAAAAAAATGAAAGAGTAGAAGGCAATGTGAAATATCTCATGGAAAAAACCACTGACCTGGAAAATAGATCCAGGAGAGACAATTTAAAAATTATTGGACTACCTGAAAGCCATGATCAAAGAAAGAAACTAGAAATCACCCTTCAAGAAATTCTCAAGGAAAATTGCCCTGATGTTTTAGATAAAGAGGGCAAAATAGAGGTTGAAAGAATCCACCAATCACCTCCTAAAAAAGATCCCAAAAAGAAAATGCCCAGGAATATTATAGCCAGGTTACAGAATCCCCAGATCAAGGAGAAAATACTACAAGCAGCCAGGAAGAAACAATTTCAATATTTTGGAAACACAATCAGAATAGCCCAGGACCTGGCAGCTTCTACACTGAGGGATCGAAGGGCATGGAATATGATATTCCAGAGGGCAAAAGAACTGGGAATGAACCCAAGGGTCACCTACCCAGCAAAACTGAGTATTTTGTTTCAGGGGAAAAATATGGTCATTCAGTGGAATAGAGGACTTTCAAGCATTCTTGAGGAAAAAACCAGAGTTGAATAGAAAATTTGACATCCAGACGCAAGAAGTAAGAGATGCCTGAGAAGGTAATCAGGGAAAAGAAATCAAAAGGAACTTATCAAAGTTGAACTATTTACATTCCTATATGGAAAAGCAATAACTGTGACTGATGATATCTTTCTCACTATGAAAATAATGGAAGAAGGGGGTGTGGTCATATGAATACATATGTGAATGTGTGTGTATATGGTTACTGTTATATATGGATAGAGGGCATAGGTTGAATTTGTTGGGAAGGGAGAATACTCAAGGGATGAATTTATGAGGTGAGAGAGGAAAGTGGCAAGAGGAGATGGGGAGAGACAGGGTAGGGTAAACTATCTCATGTAGAAGAAGCAAGGGGAAGTGGTTGCAAGGTGGGGGGAGAATATGAAGACAAAAACCACATTCTCATTGAATTTGGTTCAGGGGGAGAATGACATACATACTAAATGGGATATCTCAACCTGCAGCAGAAGAGGGGGAAGGGGAGGGATGATGGATGGGAAGGCATCCTTGGGGGGAGGGGATGTTGGAAGTACCCACTATAGAAGAGGGACAGGATCATGTAGGGAATGGACCAGGTTGGGGGTGGGATGAGTGGGAGGGAATTATAAGCAGCCTTGTACAATATATCTACTATGATAATGGTTTGCATAGCTAGACATGTACAACATATACTGAATTACTTATCTTCCCAGAGGGAATGGGTAACAAGGGAGGTAGGAAATGGATCTGAAATTGGATGTCTTAACATTAAATGTTTCAAATATATATAAATACTATTATTAATACTCTTTTGCTTGTAATTGGGTGATAAAATGTGCAGGCATTGGGACACAAAGACTCACCTTCTTCTAATGGAAAAGTCAAAGGGGGTATTGGAGATGGTATGGGAGAGAGCAGATTGGAGGAAGCGATATCTTGCAGGACTGCTATTCTGGGAGGTTGTGTAGGGGAATAACGGAGGAAAAATGATTGTAACTCAAAATCTGGTGGAAATGAATGATGTAAAACAGAAGTTAATAAAGCATTTGTTTAAAAGGGAAAAAAAGAAAAGAAAAGAAACAAAAAACCTATCCCAATAACAGATGATATTTCAGTTCAAACAAATAAATTATTATAGTTGATGATTTGACTGAAAATTATAGTAATTAATTAGTTTGCTAATAGTTCTAATCTATAGTTTAAGTCCAAGTTCTCTGGCTCTAACATACACATTTTCCATGGCATGTAGTACATATAATCAGGACCCTCCTTGTCCTCCTGTGCACCAGAAAAAGAAGTAATAAAACATGTAATCTCTTCTTTCCAGGAACTGATAATCTAGTTCAGGAGTACCCATTCCCACTGATGAAGTAGAAAGGAACAATGTACAATACAAATTACCAACTGCTAAACTGTATGAAATAAATCAGTAGCATACATGTTGACCATATTTTCCAAGCTCCCCTCAAATTGCATACCCAGCACATGTCATAGGATATTCATTTTGTAATGCTGCTTTTGTTAAGATTAATATGTTACAAAAATATATTAAACATATGGAAGCAATGGGAATGATTATAGCCATATGCAATACTTTAGAAGACAAAGGTCAAGCAAGGCCTCATAGAAATATTGGTATTTAATTAGTCCTAAAAAAGGTGTGTGTGTGTGTGTGTGTGTGTGTGTGTGTATACGTATATATGTATATATGTATACACACACATATATACATATATATAACATATATATGTTAACATATATACATATATATATACATATATATACACATATATAAAACTTTGGGTGGCATTTGGGATGAAAGGCACAATAAGAACAATAGCAATGCGTGCATCATGGTTCAGTACAAAGAATACTGACTGTAGAGTCAGAGCCCCTGGGTGCAAGTCCCAAATTCAGTGTTTGCTACCTATATGACATTGGAAAAAATCACTTAACTAACCCAGGTCTTTATTTCCTCATATGTAAAATGAAACGGTTGGGCTAGATGTACTCTGAGGTCCTTTCTAGCTTAAGAACTATTATCCAATAAATGAGCACACCATGTTCTGTGTGGCAGGTTCAGGGTGTCTCTCAGTGAGGTGGAATTCGTTGGAATAATCCTTTTTAATGTATACAAACCGTCCTCTCTTTATTCCAGAGGAGTCTTCTGTATACCTCTCTACATAAAGCAATTTTGTAAAGTAATTTGTACATAATGTGAATTTTCCCGAAGGTAAAGGGGAAGACAGGAAGAGACCACAAGTTCAAAGCATGTGGTGGCCAAGGACAGAAAACCAAGAACTTGAGGAGGAACACATGAAAGGGGCTACACGTAATGGGGCTTCACCAAAACTGTGAAGAAGAATACTGGGATGACAATGCGGAGGGGTGACATGCGGGGGCCAAACATGGAAACAGACAAAGAGAGGCCAGACTGGGGTGGGTGGACTAAATAAGGAGAAAGCCTACTAAAGACAAGCCTTTGATCTCACAGGAGTGGCCAGTCTCTCAATGCATCAGTACTTCCCCTTTCACTTGGAGAATTTTTTTTTTTTTTTGGTAGCTTAGGTGGGAGGCTGAAGAGCGTGAGTAGAGGGGCAGAAGTGGAGAGCTATCACAATACTGTACAATAAAGTTAATATTGATTTTTGTTGTTGGTTTTTTTGGCATGAATGTGGATGGATTTCTTTCAGAATTTTTTATGTAAAGTCAAATTTACATAATGTGAATTTATGTAAAACAATAACTATTTGTATACAGTCTGTACTTATGCTAAGGTGAAACTAGAAGAAAAAATAACTTTGATATTAACTCCTATTGCATTTTACATATTGAAAATTACTCAATAATCAGTTTCATGAGCTATTGCCATTTTCCCAAGTCTATTATTCTCATTTCTTACATATGGGAAGCAATGTCGAAAAGGTCACGTACAAGTACAAGATCACACAAAAAATGTAAAGTGCTGAGGATAAAACCACCAAGAATTATGTTTTGAGTCCGTTGGTTATCTTTGCAAGTTGCTTTTTGTAATTAATGTACTTAATACACACAAGGAGCAGACAGAAAGTAAAAAAGTTCCCCAAGTTAAATGTTTACCATTCATATTCTGTCAGTGAATTTCACATTCTAAAGACATTTAAAATAACTAGTTAGGGAGAGAGAGGCAGCAAACTTTTATTCATTTTAAAAATGTGTTATTTTGAGTCAAATCATGCAGAATACTCTAGAATAAAAGATGAAGCTGTCTCCTTTTTTTGAGATCTCACTTATTTTTATCAAGAAAGAAATTAATTCAAATTGATACAGTAACAGTAGATGGTGAAATTTTACTGCCCAGTTTGAAATTAAGTTAGGCAAAAATTTATAGTAAAGTTTTTTTTTAAGCCTTACATCATCTTGACTGTATATGGTCATAGTAATTTTCATTTCTTTACTTTTTTCTTTCTTTTCTTTTGTGTAATCTTTAGTAAGCTACCAACAAATGGACCTATAAGCAAATACTAATATCCCAATAGGTATGGATGTACCATGTATTATGGAAAAATCAGTGATTTGAAACAAAATCTCACAGGAGTTTGAATACTGAATTTGACTTCATAAAATAAGATATAATTATTTTCAAGTATTTATTCTCAGGGGCAAGAGCGACATCAACAAAACATAAATTGTCCCCTCTTCTCTAATCCAATTTTATTCTCTTTCCTTAGCACATATTTATAAGGAAGGGATAAGTTCCTTTGATTCCCTTTATGTGGAATTAATAGAAATAAATATATGCAATCACATGAAAAGATCTTTTACAATCTACTGAAAAGACTAATGGCTTTCTCCCCCCACAAGACATACGAATGTACATGAGCTGCTTCTGTTTTCTGGCTAGAGTTACTATTTTCAAAGCCTGGCATTGCTTGCCATGTTGGCTCTCAGAATCATTCTGCTAAATCCTTGGATAAAGAGCTATCCCATTTCTGCACTGTAATCTAGCTTCAAGCTTTCTGGCCCAATGCCATTGTGAAGACTTTCTGCGGGTCTTCGAGAAACTTAGTGCATCCTAAATTACTGCCCTACTACTATCTGTAACCACCAAACAGCACTATCAAATATGAATTAGTTATCATCTCCTACTTTGAAAAAACAAAATGAGCCTAAACAATCAAAGGAGAGAGATAGAAAGATTAGCTTTCCTTTGCCCCAGAAGGCAGCTTATAATCACATTTGAAGGGGGGAAAAGTATGTCTTGCTACTTATTACACCAGCTACAAAGTGACTGCCCTACTTAGGTTCTGCAAAGAAGGGGCTTTTTAAAATGTGGAAAATTGCCATGAAATGGTTGAATGGCCAAACCGTTTTTGCGGTTTTAGCTTTTACTTGCTATATTTTTTAATACCTGCCCATCAGAAGAATTGCAAATAGAAGAGTTGTATTGTAGTTTTGCGAATCATCATTTTGTTCAAATACCCTTTTCTTGTTATGGGTGTGTGTGGGGGAGTGGTCATTGGTAGCTGCTCATCCTGATGTTTCTCCTGTTTTGTTTTGTTTTTTTCTTTTTTTTTCTTTTTTTTTTTTTTTCAAAATTAGAGTGGCAGGTGACAGTCCTACATTTTCTTCTTTGGGTTGCTATTGTATGTGTAATTTTAGTCCATT
Organism: Gymnobelideus leadbeateri; assembly: GCA_011680675.1. NCBI lineage: Eukaryota > Metazoa > Chordata > Mammalia > Diprotodontia > Petauridae > Gymnobelideus > Gymnobelideus leadbeateri. The sequence continues at coordinate 10,800 of WOXC01010096.1, read as the reverse complement.
ATAGTAGTGAGTAGCAAATGTGTACCCTGCCATCTGTCTGACTACTGAGTACATAATTCATGTTTCATTTTAGCTATCAGATAGGGGACGTTGGAGGTCATTAAATAATCTTTCTGTCTTTTCAGGATGATGCTACATACACTGATTACTTGCTCAAAGAAAGTATATTACAGAATTTTCTATTTAAGTTTTATGTTCTATTATATCATCAATTTTCTTACTAAAAAAAAAGTAAAGCTAAACTGAAAACATAGTCGCTTACAAATCTGAATTTCACAATTTATTTTTCCCCATTTCCTTTCCTTGGAAATGCACACACACACATACACACACACATACACACACACACACACACACACACCTCTTCACTACTATCTCTCATAATCTGTAACATAAATCATAATTTTTCAAAAAAACAAATAAAAAATAGGAAGTTTTACATCATATTTAATAGCTTGAGGTTTTCAGCTATGATTACTAGAGGTGCTTATAGAATGGATGAAATTTGATTTTTAAGAAGATATCACTGTTTCTAATGCCTTAATCCTTTTCTAGCAGAAGATAACGTTAGGACAAGTTTACTACTCAAAATAAAAGAAACTAAGCAATGAAAACTCCTTAAGTCAAGTAGTGTCACTTCCAGGGGAAAATCTGCTGCTAGATTTTAAGGGATTAGAATCTTAGACTAATTCATATGCCAATAATGCTAACTAGACCTCAGAGTTAATCATTTCTCTCTGTTGGCTGTAACCTATGTTTTTCATTAGTGTGAATAACAACTGATTAGATCATCATATTTGGTTTATGTATAAAGCCAGAATTAGTTAACAATGATTATGCAAGAGAGGAGGCAGAGCCAAGGTGGCACAGTAAAGGCAGGAACTCTCTTGAGTTCTCTTCCAAGCCCTCCAAATACCTTTAAATAATGACTCTAAATAAATTCTAGAGTGACAGAACCCACAAAAAGACAGAATGAAATAATTTTCCAGCCCAAGACAATTGGGGTCAAACAACTAGTCAGAAGGACATTACAGGGATCTCTCTTTGCTAGCACTGAGGCAGGACTCTTGCTTTGTGCAGATTCAAATCTGTACTAGGCAGCAGTCCCAGGATGAGGAGGAGCATTAGCACACCACAGTTACTCACGTTTATTTCTTACAAAAGAAATTATCAATTATTCCAGCAATTCATCATCACTTCTCAATTTAGACATGTTAAATATCATATCATTCTTTTCTCCAAAGGTAATATCATTGTTGTTCTTGTCTTTACAATTTATAATGCTACTAAGCGATGTCTATCATCTTTTGACTCCTTGAACCACTAATATTCATATTAGGATTATTATCTTTCTGCTGCCATGCAAAAGATTGCTAATTCTACTTGATAAATTATTGGACCCATGCAAAAGAAAGGCTACTTATATTTGAGAATAATATCTAATCCATGTTCCTCTATGTTACAAACAAACATGTATATACAATATTAGGTAATATTAATTAACAAGAAATAAAGAGGGAAATAGGATGGAGTGAAATACAGTGAGCAATAGTAACTGTGGAAAAATTGAATTAAGTTTCTCTGATAAAGGCCTCGTTTTTCAAACATATAGAAAACATAGTCAAATTTGTAAAAATAAGAGCTATTCCCCAGTTGATAAATCACCAAAACATATGAACGGATTTCAGATAATCAAAGTTGTCTCTAGGTATACGAAAAAAAAAATATTCTAATTCACTATTGATTGGGAAAATGCAAATTAAAACAATTCTGAGGTTATCACCTGATACCTATTAGATTGGCTAATAGGACAAAAAAGTGAAAACAGGGAATGTTAGGGACATGTGGGGAAAATGGGAGTTTTAGTGCATTACTGGTGGAGTTGTAAACTGATTTAACCGTTCTGAAGAACAATTTCAAACTGTGCCCAAATGGCTATAACAACATGCATACCCTGTGACCTGTCAATACCTCTATTAGGTCTTTATCCCAAATGAAATAATAAAAGGAAAAAGTCTTATATGTACAAAAATATTTATAACCACTCTTCTCTGGGGGCAAAGAATTGGAAACTGAAGGGAACTAGGGAAAGGCTGAAAAAGTTATGGTTATATGATTGTGATGGAATAATATTGTGCTATAAACAATGATGATCAGGATGCTCTTGGATAAGCCTGGAGAGATTTGCATGGACAGATGCAAAGGGAAATGTACTGTATACAAAGTAATAGCAATATAGTGTGATGATCAGTGCTGAATAACATAGTTATTCTCAACAAAACTACAATCCAAGACAACTCTGAAGGACTTACTGTGAAAAATGTTATACATCCCCACAGAAAGAACTGATGTTCTGAATACAAATTGAAGCATGATTTTTTTTTGCTTTCTTTATTTTTTGAGGTTTTTTTTTGTTTTATTTTTGGTGTGTGTTTTCTTTTATAACATGGCTACTATGGAAATATTTTGCATCACTATGCATGTATAATCTATATTGACTTGCTTTCCTGCTCACTGGAGGGTAGGAGTAGGTAGAGAGGAAAGGAGAGAATTAGGAACTTAAAGTTTTAAAAACAAATATTAAAATTGTTTTTTCATGTAACTGGGGAAATGTAAAATGCCAAATAAAAATAAAATATGAAAAATTAACATATGAAAAATTTATATAGGTATCAAGAATGTCATGCATAAGAATAGATTCTTAGGTGAAAGATGGCTTATCATTACATAGTTTCTTTTTCTTAAAACAGTTTAAATTCAATTAAATAAACATTTATTCCTCCCCAAATCCCTCCAGTCACTCATCATCAGGTAGATGTGATGCTGGCTTCTCAGTCTTATGAAATCAAGGTATATGCTCTTGAAGTTTTTATTGTTCTGAAAGAGTCTTGAGTATGGCTTCAGCAATAAACTATCTGTTTTCCAAAAGGACTTCTATCTAAATACAGAAAGACACAAAATCAGCCAGTTGGTGATTTGGTAACAATTTTGTTGGCCAAAACCCATGAAACAAAGAAAAATACCAAATATCCTTTAAGTCTTTTGTGGTCCCCTTCCCTTTCTGAAGACATGGTGGTAAAATATCTATAAACCTTAACCAAACTATTGATATCCCAAGTATGAAACTCTTGCCTACATTCACATGCTATAGGAAAAAATGAATCATATCAGTCTTAAACTTCTCATTGTATATTAATATGGAAAGAAAAACAGATATTACAATTAGATAGAAAGATAACTTGCTTAGAAGGATGGGTGTTCTGAAAGAAGCAAATATTGGAATAATTCACTTAATCAAACATCCAATTTCAAGAAACCATATTATTTAATGGAACACTTGGTTATCTAGAGTGTACTATGTATTATATAAATGTATTATGTACATTTAAGTATTTGTAAATAGATCACTATTGGTTGGTGTCCTTTGCACAAACTTCCACTACAGAGTATAAGTAGAAGACTTTTGTGAGAGAGAAAACTAAAGAAAATTCACAAAATCAAATTGTCAGAACCTTGAATATTCAATGATATTGATACAAAGGTAGGCATGAACACAATAAAAATATTTTGGAAATATAATTAAGAAGTAAGAAGTGTAAAAGGGGGATGGCTAGGTAGCACAGTGAATACAGCACCAGCCTTGAAGTCAGGAGGACCTGAGTTCAAATTTGACCTCAGAGACTTAACACAAAACTAGTCATGTGACCTTGGGCAAGTCACTTAACCCCAAGTGCCCTGCCTTCCCGCTCCAAAAAGCAAAAGCAAAAATAAATATAAATATAAATATAAATATAAATATAAATAAATACTTGCTCAAAGAAAAGCAATGAAAAAGTCTTGCAAACTATGTAGAAGTTTTACATCAATTTATCCTCAATACTTTATTCAAAAGGAGAGCATTAAGTCCCCAAATAGGTAAGTACTACATAACACTATGACAAAGAAACTGATCACATTCTAAGGGAAAGAAATAACTAGCCACTAATGTATGACGTAATACAAAATTATCTCTCTGTATATAGTTACAATGATTATTTGTTAGGTTAGAGATTTGATACCAGGTTTAAATGAAATAAGATGAGAAGATATAACTCCAGTCTAAATTATTAAAGCAAGATAAAGATGACAAAACTGAGGGTGGGGAGAGGTGAATTAAAGAAGAGATAATTACATAGGCTATCAACAATTACTAATAAAGTTTGTGTTATTGGACAGTCTCCAGAGTGAAGAGAACACAATTTACTTGAAAAGGTCTCAATTAACAAATAGTTGATCTCCCTATTTAAGAAAGAATTAGAACAGCCAAGGATAACAGTGGTTTAGGATATAAGATAATTTGTCAAATCTTATGGAGAAAGATGATAGAAGATGGTGATCATTTAGAAGATGTTTAAAATTGAAACCGCATTCAGGTCAAATAAAAAGAAGAAAAATTGAAAAATATCTAATAGCCTTCTTTTTTTCTTTCTGTACAATTATTTAACAAATTGTTTTCTCTAGCAATGAAATTTAGCTTCTATCATCAGCATTCCAGATCTGCTGTATAATAGCACTAAAAACTAAATAAGATTGGCAAAGCAGTTAGATTAAATTAGGTTTACACAAAGAACTTTGTTTGATATCAAGCATTTATTAAGCTCTTACAATGTGTGAGACACACTCAAGACATCACAAATAAAGAGCTGAAAAGTTAGTGGGCAGAGGGGATGGAAGTATGCTCACGTGGACAGGGTGGCAATTTTGAGAATGAGGAATGGTTGGTCTGGACTAGGACTAAGTCCTTCCCTAAAATGGAGGTTCCAGGAAGAACTCCACAGTGGAAGGATGGGCCCACAGGAATGGAGCCATGGTGTTGTACTCTAGAGAATGAGTCATAGCTGTTATAAGCCATTTCCCCAAAATGGAGATTCGGGGGGGGAGGGGAGTGAGGACTACATATTTTCAGCAAGTGTCTATCTCCTTTCTTCTGCCTTATATAATATTAAAATTGAGTGGTCTTTAAAAAAAAGTTATTCATGTTTTTTTGTATTTTTCAAGGCACCTTTTTTTGATGTTGATATATGTATTAGTGACACCTTACTGCACAATAATTGTTAGAAGGCTCTACTGAATGAAATAATTTATTTTTTGTAGTCAATAAATAATAAGATCAATGCCCTTTTTTGGTCAACAGATGGTGAGCCAGAAAGAGAAGCAGAAAAAAGAACCACTCAGTTCTAAAGATTTATTTTCTTCTTGTTACATAGCCAGCAAAGGGATACTTTACCCGCCTACGTAGTAGCAGACAAAGAGTGCAGGAGTCATTTTAGGAGTCATGCCTAAGCAAGCACCTTCCTACTTTAAAGGTGCCTCCATATTAGGCAATCTGGGTATAGCCAGACAGGTCCAGTTTACAGATTTCCTTCTTTGAAATTTGCCGTCCTGGCAAATTGGCACGAATGAATTTTCTAACATTGTCCTTGTCCCAAGTTCAGATCCTCCTGCCAAATTCAGAATGATAATCTGTAGTGTCTAAGTAGGCAAAAGCAATGTCCTTTCCTAGTTGCCCCAGTACCATACAGTCTCAAAACATCCAATATTGCATGGTCATATGCAATCCCAGATATATAAATGGAATTTATAATTATCCTCAAGTATAAAGTTTTGCAGATTTACAAAACAAGGAAAATTTTATAAAGTGTGCCAAATATTTGGGCCTTTCTCAGCTCACAAGTGGAAGAGAGACTTAAGGTAAAGGAAGTAGTTGACCTCCATCTCAAATAGAAACATGATCTATCTACATTTTGCCTTCCAAACTATGTAGTTCTCTCTATAGCGATTAGGGACCTGAGGTCAACTTGGCACAAACTGCATTCTCAAATGAGAAAACTGTACTGGATGAAAAATCTTATCAATGTTATCCTCAGTACATAAAGTCATTCAAATGGCATTTGTGCACGCGCGCGCACACACACACACACACACACACACAAATAAAATAAAATAAAATAAAATAAAATAAAATAAAATAAAATAAAATAAAATAAAATAAAATAAAATAAAATAAAAAGTGTCCCTTCTTACGCAAGACACACCGAAAACAATCTTTCTTTTTACACCAGGCCCACTAAAATTATCTAGTCATACTTCTAGCATAGGTGATTCCCATGGAGTTTCAAACAATTTCCTCTGGGCCTGATTTCAAAGTGCAACCAAAGTTTCCATATGAATTAAAGCTACCACCAGGGAAACCAAATGGAATTGTAAATTCTCCTATTAGGACAAGAATATAAGTAGCATCATAGAAGTAGACAAGTATGTCATCTACCCATGGGTGATAGACAAAACATTCTTGCCCTAAGAGGTTGTAGAGCATTTTACTTCCATGAAAGTCTAGGTCTGGGGGGGCGGAGCCAAGATGGGGAGTAGAAACAGCTCCTCCAAGCCTCTCTGCCCCCAGATTCTCCACAAACTATGTAAAAAAGGACTCTGAAAAACTTCTGGAGCCCCAGCACCCACAGAACGACACAGAGAAGCTAACCTCCCGCTGAGGACAGCCCAGCACCCTGCAGGAAGGACCAGCGCAGTGGTCTGGGAGCCGGCAGCGCGCAGAGCGCAGGAGCCGAGCGCGGAGCCCAGGTCCACGTGAGCCGAGGTTTTAGCCCCAGGGCGGCAGGGCCAGCAGCCGGCTGGAGGAACCCCAGAACACCAGGAACTGTGGAGATTCCAGAATTATCAACATAGACTTGCCTAGGACAAAGTAAGAGGTCAGTGTCCTATGGACTTTGGGACCTGTATTTGGGGAATGCGTCAGCTCCCTCCCCTGGGGGCTAGAAGCCGCTGAGGAGACACGCCATTTTGTAGTTTTCAGAGGCATTTCCGGCTCCCAGCCTACAAATCGTGGGGAGATCCAGCGATCAGTCTTGGGGGGTAATCGCTCTTACTTTAACCTCCCTGGATCTGGATTGTGATCTAGGGTGGAAGTTGTGGGTGGGTTTACAGCTTGCCAGAAACGGAAGTTGCCCCCCACACGCTCGGGACGAAAATTCCTCTATCTGGCCTTAAAGCCATAGTGTGGCAACAAGCCCAAAAGTCAAGTAATTAAGTGGCAACATGCCAAGGCAAAGGAAACAGAAAAATGCAACCCTAGACTCCTATTTTGGGGGCATAGAGCGGGAAAAGGACTGTGAGGTCAGAAGTCCTGCTCCAAAAGCCCCAGGGGAAAACATGAGTGGGTTGCAGGCCATAGAGGACCTTAAGAAGGACTTTAAAAATCAAATAAGAGAAGTGGAGGAAAAATTAGAAAGAGAAATGAGAAGGATGCAGGAAAAGTATGAAATGAGGGTCAACAGCCTGACTGAGGAAAACAACACCTTAAAAAATAGACTAACTCAAATGGCAAAGGAGGCCCAAAAGGGCAATGAGGAGAAGAATGCCTTAAAAAGTCGAATTTGCCAGATGGAAAAAGAATCTCAAAAGTTCACTGAGGAGATTCATTCCTTCAGAGTTAGACTGGAGCAAATGGAAGCTAGTGACTTTATGAGAAATCAAGATGCTGTTAAGCAGATCCAAACAAATGAAAGATTAGAAGGCAATGTGAAATATCTCATGGGAAAAACCACTGACCTGGAAAATAGATCCAGGAGAGACAATTTAAAAGTTATTGGACTACCTGAAAGCCATGATCAAAGAAAGAACCTAGAAATCACCTTCAAGAAATTCTCAAGGAAAACTGCCCTGATGTTTTAGATCCAGAGGGCAAAATAGAGGTTGAAAGAATCCACAGATCACCTCCTGAAAAAGATCCCAAAAAGAAAACTCCCAGGAATATTATAGCCAGTTTCCAGAATCCCCAGATCAAGGAGAAAATACACCAAGCAGCCAGGAAGAAACAATTTCAATATTGTGGAAACACAATCAGAATAGCTCAGGACCTGGCAGCTTCTACACTGAGGGATTGAAGGGCATGGAATATGATATTCCAGAGGGCAAAAGAGCTGGGATTGAAGCCAAGGGTCACCTACCCAGCAAAACTGAGTATCTTGTTTCAGGGGAAATATGGTCATTCAGTGGAATAGAGGACTTTCAAGCATTCTTGAGGAAAAAAACAGAATTGAATAGAAAATTTGACATCCAGACACAAGAAGCAAGAGATGCCTGAGAAGGTAATCAGGGAAAAGAAATCAAAAGGAACTTATCAAAGTTGAACTATTTACATTCCTATATGGAAAAGCAATATCTGTGACTGATGATATCTTTCCCACTATGAAAATAATGGAAGAAGGGGGGTGTGGTCATATGAATACATATGTGAATGTGTGTGTATATGGTTACAGTTATATATGGATAGAGGGCATAGGTTGATTTTGTTGGGAAGGGAGAGTACTCAAGGGATGAAATTATGAGATGAGAGAGGGGAGTGGCAAGAGGAGATGGGGAGAGACATGGTAGGGTAAACTATCTCATGTAGGGGAAGTGGGTGCAAAGGAGGGGGAGAATAAGGAAGGCTAAAAAGGCAAAACCACATTCACATTGAATTTGGTTCAGGGAGAAAATGACCTACATACTAAATGGGATATCTCAACCTGCAGCAGGATAGGGGGAAGGGGGATGAGAGGAGGGATGATGGATGGGAAGGCATCCTTGGGGTGAGGGGAGGTTGGAAGTACCCACTATAGAAGAGGGACAGGATCATGTAGGGAATGGACCAGGTGGGGGGTGGGATGAGTGGGAGGGAACTATAAGCAGCCTTGTACAATATATCTACCATAATAATGTTTTGCATAGCTAGACATGTACAACATATACTGAATTACTTATCTCCCAAGAAGGAATGGGTGACAAGGGAGGAAGGAAATGGATCTGAAATCCGAGGTCGTAACATTAAATGTTTCAAATATATATATATAAATACTATTATTAATACTCTTTTGCCTATAATTGGGAGATAAGATGTGCAGGCATTGGGACACAAAGATTCATCTTCCTCTAATGGAAAAGTCGATGGGGGTATGGGAGAAGGTATGGGAGAGAGCAGATTGGAGGAATGTTATCTTGTGGGACTGCTATTCAGGGAGGTTGGGTAGGGGAATAATGGGGGGAAAATGGTTGTAACTCAAAATGTGGTGGAAATGAATGATGTAAAACAGAAGTTAATAAAGCATTTGTTTAAAAAAAATAAAAAAGGAAAAATTCACGAGAAAAAAAAAAAGAAAGAATGTAACACCTTGAAAAATAGTATTGGGCAGGGCAAAGCTAGTGAAATCACATAGGTCAAGGAATAATTAAACAAAATATGAATGATGAAAAAATAGAAGAGAAAGTGAAACATCTTATAAGAAAAGCAACAGATCTGGAGAACAGATCGCGAAGAAGAAATATAAAAATAATTGGTCTAACTGAAAACTATGATCAAAAAATAATCTTAAAACAATAATACAAAAAATCATTAAATAAAGTTTCCCTGAAGCATTATAACAAGGAGAAAAGTATAAATAGAAAAAAATCCATTGATCACCCCTTAAAAGTGATCCTATGTATAAAACTCATAGAAATATTATACTCAAATTTTGAAACCTCATCTCAAAGATAAAATATTAAAGGCAACAAGGATAAAACACTTTAAATATGATGATGCCACAATATGAATCACACAAAACCTAGGAGCAGAGGCATTAAAGGACCACTTGTCTTGGAACAGCATATGTGAAAGAGCTAAAGAATTGGGGCTTGGGCCAAAAATAATCTACCCAGCAAAGTTAAGCATAATTTTGAATGGAAAAAATGGATATTTGATCAACTGTCAGAATTTCAAGACTGTTTAAAAAAACTGAACTTAATAGAAGATTTGATATACAATAGCCAAGAAAGACATAAGGTATATACCAAAGACTGATTACAAGGGATTCAATAAGGACAGACCATTTACTTTTTATGTATGTAAAATGTAAAACATATTTCTAATATTCTTATTAATAACTGGACAGCTCATAAGAAAGATTATGGCAAACCTCAGTATGATATGAATTTAAAGAGTAAAACCATTTAGGAACAGCTAAAAAGTGGAATTATTTTGTACAAATGAGGTGCAATAGGAAGAATCAATACAGATTATTAGATGGGGGAGGAGGGCTAGTAGTTCTGGTAACCTGTTTTCATCGAGAATAGGTTTAAAAGAGAATTATACATATATATTTAGAAGAGTATAAAACTCTTCTAAATTCAGAAGAAATAAAATTGCAATGGATCCTTAAAGTGGAGGGTGAGGGAATAGATAAAAGAGGGGTATAGAATGGTGTTTAGATCAATGGGAATTGGGATGATAGGGAAAGGATGCTTGGAGAGGGATAGGCAAGTAGTAGGAGGGCAAGGTAGCAGGTAGAAGTAAAGTAAAGAAGGCAGAAGGGATAGGAAACAAGAGATATGCAGAAACATAAGAACAAATAATAGGACTAGAATGTGTTTGGGAAAATACATGATTATATATGTATGTATATATGAATATGTATATGTATGTGTATGTGTGTGTACATATATATGTGTGTATATATATATACATATATATATGTGTGTGTATATATATATATACACACATATGTATATATATATATATATATATATATATATATATGTGGAGAGAGAGAGAGAGAGAGAGAGAGAGAGAGAGAGAGAGAGAAATATATCCACACTTAATTGTAGCCTTGGTAGGGAGGAGGGAAGAAAAAGAACAAAGTAAAAAAAAAATTCAAAGGAGAGAACATAGCAAACAAATAAAAGATGGACAGCTCTCAATACTACATGTAGTATTGATCATATGGGCTT